>JAXGGA010005545.1:0-77335 GCA_038373865.1 Uloborus plumipes
AAAACTCTATCAAATAGCTATTTCGGGGCTATTACAAATGAAGCCCCATCTTCAGTGCGAAAAGAGGATGGTTCAACTGACCACAATCAAGTGAACAAGGAATGGGGAGACACACGAAGGTAAAAAACACAGAACAGAAAGAGTAAGTCCGCAGAAACTGTTACGTCATGGGTCAAAGAGGACAACTGCGCAACCAGGATTACGTCACTGACGAAAAAGTGTTTAAATAAAAGATTTCCAAATGTTAGGGAAAGGAGGGGTGCTAGACAGATGGTTGACAACTAAATCAGAATTTTTCCAGATAATAATAGGATTCCCAAAAATCTAAATCGAAAATCGAAGAACAGCTATGGATAATTTTTGCAGAGGAAAAATCAAAAATATGACCACATGACCAACAGTGTTGGGCAATGGAAGAGATTTTTGCACTGATGATGGGGCTTCATTTGTAATAGCCCCGAAATAGCTATTTGCTAGAGTTTTCAAACTCCTTTTTTTTAATTTAATTTGTACTTTTGAACACGTTGTCTTGTATTTTTAACTTCATTAATTGTAGAAAGTTTTCGACTGCTTTTCTTACAAATATAACAAGACTATCTTTGATCAAAATCAAAAAAATTTAAAGTGTCACTGAAGATTATTACAAGGAATGTTTAGCAAGGATGACTATCAAATTTCTCTGTGAAGCATTTCCAATCTGGGTTCTGAGATTCTCAGAAGTGAAAGTGCAAACAATCCTTTTGAATATTTAGATAGACACCCCATTCATCTGCCCAGAAAACAATTGGAGGAGAAAGGAAAAAAAATGAGAAAAGTCTTCTTTATACATCTTTGTACTCAAGGAACATGATCATTGTTTCATTTCGGTGATAAGACCTTATCTATGAAGCTCTTAGTCACAGATAAGGCGTTAGCAGCCATTTCTTTACTGATATTAAAAAGAGAGAGAAGGGGAAATGGTTATTGAGGTGTTTCCTGTTTAGAATGAGTATAGCTGTTGGAATATCTTGTACTGTTTGTTTAATTGATCGAGGGGACAGAGTTTGGGTTTTTTGTCTTTTCTTAACAGAAAACTTTATTTCAAAATTAAGAAATTCTAAACCCACAACGAGAACTTTCGTTCTGTAGGGCAAATATTTGGTTACCGACATTTTTCAGAGAAGTCATTAAAATTTAAGAGCAGAATATTTTCACCATTACAAAAAAAAAGAAAAAATGTGGTTGCCCATGTAATGTATACGAATGCGATTAAAGAACCTGGATCCATTAAAATGTGTACTTACAATTTATCTTTTCGTGTGATTCTATTTAGTCTTTTTGTGCCGACTTCAAAACACTTTTGTTTAAAAATAGTACTGATGGTGCTCAAATACATTTTTTTCTTTACTTTTTAGAGCAATCGCCGATTGAAGTTCTCCAGTCGGTTCTACCTTTTTTTTTTTTTTTCAAATTTTTTTTAATATTTGATAATATTGGAGTACCTTGGGCGACAGTTAAACATCTGATTCACGCTGCTTTGAAACGCTCGTATGTAAATATTACACTGCCTTGCTAATTTTCGAAACGAAAAGCATAAAAAATCGTCAAGGAATCCAAGGAAAAAAAAAGGTTTGGGACCCTTTTCTCCAAGGCAACGTTTTTCAACCAGTGGTACGTATAACCTTGGGGTACGCGACAAATAAGGAGCACACACGGTTAACTTAACTTCCAAAAAGTACACGACATTGTATGAAGGACGCTAAAAGGTAATTGTGATAAAAGTTTGAACTGTTTCGTGTGATCCTGTATTAACACAAAACGTGTGGCAATACTTTATTTAACTTCCTGTCTGGTATTGAAAAAGAACGCTAAGAATATGCGTACATTGCAGTGAAGTACCTGTTGGGGTGTGCGATTATTTACTTGTCCGAAAAAAAGTTAAATTTATGTATATTGGAAGAGTAAGTGTAGGGATCGGCTTAACTTTGAGAATGATTTGTGTTTGCATTTGACCAAACTGGATCCAAACATTGATGAAGAATTTTAAAATAAAACGAGCCCAGCGTGCCTATTAATTATTTCGGAAGACTGTTTTTCATTTTATTTCTGATTGATACAGGGGGGATTATGGCGCAAGTTGCGCCATCAAAATTTTTGGGCGGGATTTTTTAAAACGAATTTATTTATTTATTTATTTGAATTGCTTATAAGTTTACTTTTTTTTATTTTTTTTAAATTTAAATTGTTTACTGATTTTTTTAAATAAAAAATCATTCCTTTATTTATTCTTTTAATTTAAATTGTTTCTTTTATTTCTTACTATTATTATTTATTTATACATTTTGTGTGTGTAATTGGAATGACTGGAAGTGAAAAAAGCGATTCTATTCTGCGCATAATTAGTTCTTTTAGAACATTAATAAAAAAAATAATAGTTATAATTTTCAAAAAATATTTAAAAAAAAATTAATAAATAAATATTAAAAAAAAATAAATAATATTTTTTAAAAAAATTAATAAAAAAATAATATTTAAAAAAATAAATAAAATAAAAAAGAGGGGTAAAAATAAAAAATAAAAAGCACAAGATGTTTTGAACATTTTTAGAGGGGAATTTGCGCCATTGAGCGTGGGGGGGGGGGGGGGGATGGGCACCCCTGGATTGATAGACTAATGACGCGTTAATTAAAGTGAAGCGTCTTGTTTTTAATATAAATTACCTATTGATCATTATAGTTAAATAGTTAAACATCAATTCTGTACCTCAGAACCAGAAGGTCGTAAGTCCAAAAATGGCGCTTTTCACTTTAATAGTGCATTGTATGTAAAATCTTATTCTGCATCGACCCATGAAAACGGTATTCTATAAAACAAGTTCCTTCACAATTATTTAGCACCATTAAAAGAGCGCGAGTCCCATCCTTAGCATGGATCCGACAATCGTTTTTCGCCTCTATTAGTCTAAGATCCCACCGCAGTTTATCTACACTCATAGCGTACACTCATGACGTATATTTCAAATTAAAGCTGATTTTTTTCTGAACGTGATGCACCATGTCCGCCTATATAAAAGTGCCCGAAACCTATAGGCAGCCTGGCCTAAACAGGTCACATGAATGTAGTATTTCTACACTCATAGCGTACACTCATGACTCATATATCAAATTGAAGCTAATTTTTTTCTGAACGTGGTGCACTAAGGCTGCCTATGTTAAAGTGCCCGCAACCTCTAGGCAGCCTGGCCTGAAGTTTAGGGTCCAAAACTTCAAATGGTTATAAAAGACGGAAAAATCGGTCGATTCTTTTGCTTTTTTTGCTAAAATTATTCTTAATGTGAGTACTTTTTCGAAAAAAATTGATGAACTTAAATTTCAAAAATTGCCGATAGGGGGCGCTTTAGACTTTGGAGTTAAAAACAACTACTTTTTACCGTTTGTTTTCATATTTTCGTAATTGATTCAAGGAGTTAAAACTCTAACTTAAATTTTGAGCCCAAAATATCAACTAATTTCCGGTTTTTAGCAATACTCGGACCAAACGTCAAAAATTGTGTTTTTCTGCTTTTCAACTAGTCCTTTCATGTAAAAAAATTATTAAAATCACCTGATAATGTTAAAATAAAATCAGATGAACCCTTTCGTAACTAAAAAAAAGAAAAAATAAATTTTTTTTCCAACTTTTTTTTACCCAGAAATTTTGTATTTTACAACTCAGAAAGTGTACATTTAATTTTATTTTCACATTATTAGTATCGCCAGATGATTTTAATAATCTTTTTTACATGAAAGGACAAGTTAAAAAGTAGAAAAACACATTTTTTGACGTTTGGTCCTAATATTGCTAAAAACTGGAAATTAGTTGATATTTTGGGCTCAAAATTTAAGTTAGAGTTTGAACTTTTTGAATCAATTACGAAAATACGAAAAAAAATGGTAAAAAGTAGTTGTTTTTAGCTACAAAGTCTAAAGCGCCCCCTATCGGCAATTTTTGAAATTTAAGTTCATCAATTTTTTTCGAAAAAGTACTCACATTAAGAATAATTTTAGTAAAAAATGCAAAAGAATCGACCGATTTTTCCGTCTTTTATAACCATTTGAAATTTTGGACCCTAAACTTCAGGCCAGGCTGCCTAGAGGTTGCGGGCACTTTAACATAGGCAGCCTTAGTGCATCACGTTCAGAAAAAAATTAGCTTCAATTTGATATATGAGTCATGAGTGTACGCTATGAGTGTAGAAATACTACATTCATGTGACCTGTTTAGGCCAGGCTGCCTATAGGTTTCGGGCACTTTTATATAGGCGGACATGGTGCATCACGTTCAGAAAAAAATCAGCTTTAATTTGAAATATACGTCATGAGTGTACGCTATGAGTGTAGATAAACTGCGGTGGGATCTTAGACTATATTGAAAAATTACAAATCACGGGACGCGGGAGCGTCCCGCCCCGCCAAGAAAACCAAATACAAGCCGCCAAGAAATTTCCGTCGCCAATAAAAATGTAAAAGAGCGACTAGGACTGTTTACGCGAGTAACCAAACCGGGGTTTTCACCCCTCTGTATCTCAGCCCCATAAAGATCCTTAGAGTTCATTTTTGGTATACTCAATCTCCAGTGGCCCCTGACGGCACATACTAAAGCAAAACATCCAGGACACTCAGGGAGAGGTGTGATATATGTTATAAAATCGCTATTTTTCGCACTTTTTAAAAATTGTTTGACAGGGGTCCAGACTAAACGGTAACTCGGATTGAGCTCTGCTTTTGCACCCACAGTTATTTTGTCCCAAAGCTCGGCATAGGGGTTTTTTCGACCCCCCACCCCCTCCCCCCTCGTTTTTATTTTCCGTATCTTTTCTCCCCGGGGGTCTTTAGTGTTGATTTTTGATATGAATATTCTCGATGAGACATTGAGGACATTTTCCGAAAATTTACCCCCCGGGGTCATCGCACCCCGGAGTTATTAATGCTTAAAATTGGTCCGATTTCTATCTACTAGCTCTGTTCAACATCTGAGCATTTATGTTTTCATTGTTGGGACACGAGGAAAGAAAACTCAATGATTTATAATTTCATCTGTTGCCAGTTTCTATTTGTTAACAAATAAAATATTTGTAATTGATTTTATTGCATAAGGCTTTTAAAAGGGATCTTCAATTTAGTTCATTTTAATATGAGATCGGCAGAAAGGGTAGGGTTTTTTTTAAAAAACTTTTAATTTAATCGTAGTATTGTTAGCAACTAGCTTTGTTTTGCGTCGGTTCGGGTGGTACATTGTGATTGATTTCAAATTTATCCGAGACTGAAGATAATCCTTGAACTTTTGCACCAAATGCATGCCACCAAGAAAAATGTCGGACCGCCAAGAAAAATGTTGAAGGGAAAAAAAACATGCAAAGTAAATTTTGAAGAGAAAAAAAAAAAAAAAACAGGCAAAGAAATAATATTAATGCAAAAACATGTGATATCTCCCCAAAAACAACAGTGTTGTAAAAAAATCCCCCGCCAAGAAAACCTTAAATACTCAGCCTTAAAAAGTTATGATATCGAGTTTTCCCGCCAAGTTTGTGCCAAACTACAACTAACCTGTATGTATAGTTCTTTTAAATTGTTTTCAGTTTTGCCAGGCGGGAAGCTTTGTCTTGTGAGGTGGTTGCTTAATGAGTAAAAACTTCCCGCCTGGCAGGACTGAAAACAATTTAAAAGAACTATATACAGGTTAGTTGTAGTTTGGCACAAACTTGGCGGGAAAACTCGATATCATAACTTTTTAAGGCTGAGTATTTAAGGTTTTCTTGGCGGGGGATTTTTTTACAACACTGTTGTTTTTGGGGAGATATGGACTTACGTCAGTCTGGTTCCGAGGTACAGAATTCTGTCTCACATTTTAATAAGACTACTACCTGCGTGGCCCGGCGTTGCACGGGCTGTAATGTAGTGAAGGCAGTTTGAGAAAACTACTCGCCACCAAGGCGGCTCGCCTTTAAAGTAATGAGAAAAGTTTAAACAGTTTACTCGCCGTCAAGGCGGCTCGCCTTTACAGTAGCGAGGAAAGTTTCAATAAACTACTCGCCGCCAAGGCGGCTCGCCTTTACAGTACCAAGGAAAAGTTTAATAAACTACTCCCCGCTAAAGCGGCTCGCTAAAAAGCTTTCCTGCATCAAAGAATCAATCGAATTATTTGCACATGCTTCCTCAAAAATAAAGACGATGTCAAGTAGCGCATACTTAGCACTCTCCCTAAATAACAAATAAAATTCCTTTCCAAAAAAAAAAATTATTTCCAAACTGCTTTCTTCTAAAATTAATTGCAAAATTCTAAACGAAAAAGTTCTTTTAATATTTGGATCGCAGCCAAAAAAAGCCCCTTCTAAAAACAGCAATTGCAATTTTATTTAAAAACACATTTTCAAAATGGCACCAGAGAAAAAATATGTCATTAATAATTAGAATAAAAACAATTGTTAGAACTTTGTTATAACACGCATTCAAAATGACAATGGAAAAAAATAACACTCTTTCATTTTAAAAAGTTCAATTTAATTAACGTTTTAATTTAAAATCGCAACGGAAAGAAATAAATATTTTGGAATTTTAAATAGTTCACTAATTTAATTAACGTTTTAATTCAAAATGGCAACGGTAGGAAATAAATATCTTGGAATTTTAAACAGTTCAATAATTTAATTAACGTTTTTATTCAAATGGCAACGGTAAGAAATAAATGTCTTGGACGTTTAATCATTTTTTAGGCTTAATCGCTTTAAACTTGACTACTTATTAATTGATATCTTCGCTAATTAAAATCGTATAATCATATAGATTGAAACTAATGAAGCCTGAAAAATTACCTATCTATCGGTACCTGGTTCGACTTTCAGTTCATTGGCGTTCAGGAGAAATAAGCGTGACATAGAAAGATAGAAAGATAGTTAGATACTCAGTTTTTAATATAAGTAGATGAGGCTTAATGAAGAAATGAGGAATTTTAAAGAGTGTACTTTAAAAATAAAATTAATCTTAATTAACACCACGACAAAGGAAAATAATAAAAATATTTTTTAAAATCGACTTCAAACTTCTTGAAATTGCTCCAAAAAGTAAAAATAAGTTTATTTTTTGAACACCATCGATATTACTTTTAAACCTACGTTTTGAAGTCGGCGTAAAAACAACAGATAGTGTTATACTGCTGTGTTAAGCGCATTTCATTTCATTTCACCCTCCAGGGTCCCCCGTACCTACCAGCTTAGTGGTTTAACCGGGATAGGGCCCTGAAGAGCGCTCTGTTCTTAATTTTGAACCAGAACCTAGGGTCGAGCAAACCCTAGGCCCTAGCACCCCCAGAGGTATCGTTTCACTTGGAGGACTTTGTGACCACGACATTTTTAACGCCTCCCAGTCATCATTAATCAAGACGGTGGATCTTTGATCGGCTGGGATCGAACCCGGGTCCTTTCGGACACTAGTCCGATGCCTTACCGATCGGGCCACCACGGCCCTTGTGTTAAGTGCAAAAGTGGTATCTGCAATCGAGCTCAAACTGAGATATTACCAGGTCCGTCATTTAGGGGGGGGGGTCAATTGCCCCCCCCCCCCCCCTGATTTTGAGAAATCAATGTGTTTGCATATAAGTGGGCGTCGTTTTTTGCTGATTTCCGATGAAATTGCATTGCGTTTTCACCCTGAAAAAACTTGAAATGACGTCCCTATATATTACTCTTTAAAGTTTCGCGCCTCCATAATTTTGATTCAGATGAAAAATTTTCAGAATTTTTTAAAAAATATTTCCCGTTCTCAAATGACCATAGAATTTTGTATTAAGGTAAAATAAGTGACAAAGAGAGCCACCTGGTGGCGATAACTCAATTTTGTTAAAAAGTGCAGGTACGACTTTTATGCTTAGCACGGCAGTATACGTAACTACTTTTCAAAAACAAGTATACATTTTGATGGATCCAGGTTCTTCAATCGCATTCGCATACATTGCGTTGATAACCTCATATTTGTCTAACGGTATAAAACTTTTTTTTTCCAAATTTTCAGTTTTTTCTGAAAAATGTTGGCAAAATATAGGGTAAGTGCTCCAATAGTCGGTCATTTAAGAGATTTTTTGCTGATCTTGGCTAACCTAGAACTTTCAGCTATCAATACAGCAACAAAAACAAGGTAAAACTTTAGAATGAACCTTTCTGATAGTGAATCACCTACTTGTTTCAGAAATTAAAAAAAAAAATTCTGTTAAAATCCAAGCTGTTGTCAACACTAGTAAATGCTCCAGTAGTCGGCTACAGAATCATCTTAGCTGAAAAATAAGCAGAATCGCAATCTTGGACGACGGGCACGCCATTCAAAATGAAATGACTCATTACTCATTCAAAAAAAGTACCCAAAACTTAACTGCCACTGGTTGATAATTGAGGATAGGTACATGAATGTGTGAATGCGTCCTATCTGATTTTGAATTAAAAATGTACTATTTATGAGGAGTTTTATCTCATTGTGGCCGACTACTGGAGACTGGAAAACTCCTGGAGCACTTACCCTAGTTTAATATAATTTTACCTATAGTTTTTGCGCCGACTTCAAATACTATGTTTAAAAGTAGGATCTATCATATTCAAAGAATAAAATTATTTTTGTACTTTTTGGAGCATGTTTTAGCTGCAGTTTGAAGGCAGTTTTTTTTTTCCAAAAATAATTTTTCAAAATTCTTTTTTGTGTAAAAGAACCGCAGAAATAGTGTGATATTACGATCAAGAAATTTCACCTTATTTTTTACTTCCTTTTACGTAGTAAAGGAAGTATTGTGATCACGAAAAAAATTTCACTCAAATTTCGGTCTAAATTTTGACTTTGCTCACCCCTGAATGAATGTCGCGTACTTTTTTCGACCTGTCAGCACGTGCATATGTACCTAACAACATACAAACAACCGAAAAATCAATTTCGACCACCCCCGAGTAAATTACGACGAGTTTTCTCATGACATCTGTATGTACGTATGTGCGGGTGTATGTGCGTATGTGGCTCGCATAACTCAAAAACTATACGCCGTAGAAACTTCTAGCTTGGTATGTAGGCTCTGAGGGGGGTCTAGTTGTGCACCTCCCCTTGTGATTGCATTCGAATGTTCCCAAAGGGGTCTTTTACCCCTTTTTTGGAGTAAATCAATGTTAATTTCAATACAAACTCAAGTGATATGAATTGGCGCCACCACTTGGCGACATGTCGCCAAACTTTTGGTCGCCAAGTGTGTGACGCCAACTTGGCGACGCCAATTTGGCGAAAAAAAATTTTTTCGAATTTGGGTTCAACTTGGCGCTATTGGCGATATTTTGCGAAAAATTCACTGAATGATGTTAAAATCGGCAATATTTAGAAAATTAACTTGTGTGAAACATTTTTCTGCACTGTTTCGTGGCAGATTAGGGGAGTAAATATTTGAATTGCTACCTTGCTCACTCCAAGCCTTTTTTTTAACACTTAAGGCAACTACTAAGAAATTTACACGTAAAAGGAAGTAGTGTGGGTTCCATACCAGATTTTTTCATGTAAATACTCCCATGAAATATATATATTTTTCTTAATTTAAAAACTATCAACGCAAATAAAATTTCAAGCGATTTACACTAAAAACTAATCCATGTTCCTTTTTAAAACACACTTATGTGCAAATTTAATCAAAGCCTTTTAAATATTGACTTTATTACGCCTTCCCAACTAATTTATATTTTCAAAGCGATATAAGTTACGCGTGATAAAAACACTATGTACAGGATGTTTCATATTGAATGGGACAAAAACAAAACAAGATTGTGAACGTTGTAAATTAATTTATTCAGAAAACTCAAATTTACCTGAATACTACATTTATTCAAGTTTCTACAAACGTTCAATACATTCGAGCCCGCTTATTGGAATATCGGTTAAAAGAATATCTGGACTTATGTGCTGCATTTTTAATGTACTAAACCGTTGTTCTTAGTCATTTAAACCACGGATAATGGAATATCCCGCTCATTAGAAGAATATTTCCCCTCCGGTGACACGACAAATTGTCTACACGGTAATTCGATACACATATTCGAAAACGCAGTACGCTTTCTGCTGTATGGACGACATTTTGTTCAACCAATTAATGCCTGACATTTTTTTTCCAAAGATATTTTGTATACTGGTTACAAACAGTGTTTAATGGACAGGAATAATAATTAAAAAATATTATGTAAGAAATAATTTTTTTATTAAGGAAAGAAAAATCGTTCCTTAAAAGTTACGATAGACCCCAGAGGGTACATACTTTTTTTACTAAAATTTTCTTCTGCCTACGGTATAATATTTAAATAGACATTTTATAAGAAGAAATAAAATAAGCCATTAACATAAACTGGGAAGGTGGGAATCACTTTGAAAACTTAGCTTTTTGTTCTTGAGATTGTGTACGATGTCATTTTTGATAAAGATCATATTAAAACTGCTACAGAACGCACTTTACAATGGTTATGTGCTGCAATCTGTTAATAACGAATTGAAACAATACCAAGGTACTCATTGAACACTATTATTTGGTTGAAATGTTCATTTTGGGGAAATTCAGACCTTTTTTCGGATCGTCCCTAAAAAGGGACACTAGGCATTAATGGGTTAACTACCTCCAGTGGCATGTTCGTAGTTCGATGATTTTTCTCTGTTGCCAAACAAACTTGTATAATTGTAGTAGCAGAATGAATTTGTTTTGGCTGAATTAATCCATTACGGCAGGCACACTGTACTATTCTTTTTTTCCCATTCAATATAAAACACCATGTACTTAGCACTATTACCTACATAGTAATAGTCTAAGATAATCTATTATTAGCATAAGATAAAGATAAAAATACCACAGGGCAATATTAGTAATTTTCATGTTTGCTTCAAAGAAGACTTCACTTAAAGTTGTCGTTATGATTACTTTTATTAATGCTATGTTATTCCCAAGTAGCATCAAATCATCGGATTTTGCTCGGCCGATCATCGAACTCCTCGTAAACTGATCTCGTAACGCACGATGACATCGTTCCGATCATTATCCGAGCACTGTTTTCGATGAGCTACTTTTCATCGGAAAGCGATATCCTTCCGATCAACTTTCCCGATGAAAATAAGCCGAACATCCAAAATTGATCCTAAATTCATCGGCACGGGACTGCACTGCTCGTAAATTGCTCCAAATCTCATCGGATTTTGCTACTCGGATTCTGTTTGGTCGATGAGACATATTGGAGCAATACCCGATAAGAACTCATCGAATCTGATCATCGGCCGATGAGAATTTCATCGGGTTTCGATGAATGGCCGATCATCGGCCAAAGAAATTATGCTGCTAGGGTTACTACCACGTTCTCTTACAATGGATTTCATATTTAGTCATTTGATAGGGATATTATATGAAATTTACCGTAGGTATGTGATCTAAGTTAGACCATTCCTTATCCATTAAAAAATATTCATTGAAATCGGTTTACTAGGTCAGATGTTATGAGCTGACAAAAAAAAAAAAAAAAACGCATACATACAGTATGAACTGATAGCCGCCTCCTTTTTGAAATAACTCTCTCAAAAAAAGGTTCCTAAAATCAATTGTTCATATCTATTGATTTTGCGCAGTATATAATATCTATTATGTATATATCTACTAATATATCTTATATTACATCTACTATATAACATAAATATCTATTGATATAAGAATTATGTTTGAAAGTAGTATCGATAATGTTCTAGGCACAAAATAATTTTTTACTTTTTTGAGTAATTTCCAGCTGACGTTTTTTTTTTAAATATTTTTGTTTTGTCCAATGTAGTGTAAATGTATCTTAAAAATAGTGTGATGTTACTATAAGGAAACTAAACCTTACTTTTTCTTGCACGCTGCCCATCACAAAATATAAATAAATAAAAATAAATTAATTGAAAGAAACGAAAAAAAAAAAAAAAAAAACTGTCAACGCGTCCAAAATTTTAAGCAATTGAAAATTTTAAGTAATAATTGAATGAGCATTGTAAAACATATTTCTCGACGAGTTAATTAGTTGCCCTCGTGTCCCCTCTATCGAAATACAAAATTTTAAGAATGTCGCCAAATTTAGCGAGTTCCTGTGAGAATGGAACGCATCTTTCACACGCTTTGCAGAGATGTCCTGTCACATGTAGACGGTAAAGTCACGTGTTTACCTTTAAACGCTCACCAAGTCTTTAAATTCTGCGAGCTCCTTCAAATTTTGGCTGACTTTGAGAGCTTATAACTCGCTAACGGGGGGAGGGGGGGTGCACAAGGGCAAAAACTTTTTCTGTTAAAAAATTGTCTCAATGTGCTCTTTCGATAGCTATTAGCTACCATCAAATAATAATTTAATTATAGTTTTAAAAAACTAAAAATTGCGCTTTTAGAGTGAATGAAACTATAAAGAGCTTTAAACCATAATTTGTTATAAGTTACATGCGCTTATTAAAAAATACATCAACATTTAATATAGTTTAGTCTTTAGTATTATTAATATTATTAAATACATTAATTTTATATTTGCAAAGACCGTGAATTTTATCTTTTATTTGGAGTTACATACAAACTGAAACACTCATAATACGGCTGTTGATAATCGGCCGATTAATCGGCTGAGCCGATTAATGATAAGGATAGTTGTTTTTCTACTACCAATTTTACCATCACTGTTTTTTTTATCTCTTATTCAATTCCAAGTTTAGAAATAGTAAGTAATTTATTTGTGGGAGAAGATTTTTTTTCCATTTTCCTAGTTTTCACAAAATAATTTCAATATTTTATCAAATTTCTTAGAACCAGTTTTCATATTAGTGTCAATAATATTATTAACACATTGTTAGTTATTTGTAAGAAAAAAAGCAGTCGAAAACTTTAACTTTTATTTTTAACTTCCATTGTTAGTTATGTTAATTGGAAATAAAAATTTATAGAAAAATGAGGGGTGGGGGAGTGCTCCAATTTAGGAGTACTTTTAATTCATGTATTTTAGTAATCAGTAGAAATTTAATTCAATGCTTTTATTCTTTGAAAATGAGAGATTATCTGAAAGCACTGTGCTAAGGAGAAAACTATCGCCATATGAAAAATGTTGCATCATTGTCCATGTATATTTATTCAAAGTAGGAGAATTCATTTAAAAAAAATTTTATCAACTGTGAGGATTATTATTACTGTTGATAAAATTATTCATCATAGTTTCCTAGTGAAAGTATACTTTAAAGAATAATATCTGAAAAATATTTTTCAGCCGATTAATCGGCCCAATTTTGCCGATTATTAATAATCGGCAAAGTGGTCGATTATGACCGATTAATCGGTAATGCCTATTAATCGGTGCATCCCTAGCCTTTAGTATTAATAATAGTATTAAATATATTACTTTTATATTTGTAAAGAACGTGAATTTAATTTTTTATTCAGAGTTACATACATACATACAAACAAACCCACATGTGAAACTAATAAAAGCGTATTAAAAACTTTTTCATCATTACACTATCTTTATGGTTCCCTCGAAAAGATTAAGACTGAAAAGTGTTTGAATCCCGCAAGAGGCATGGGTGTACTTACTATCCCAGGTAGAACAAAAAACGTTTAAACGTTTTATAAACGTTTTTAATCCGTTGTCACAACATTAATAACCATTTTACAACCTTTAAAAAACGAAGTGTGCAACTTGGGATGTCTTCTGTTCTTGTCTTTTCTCTGTGTGAATATTTGTTGTGAATATCTGCCTGCCCTATAAACAATTCTTATGGCATGTGTGTTGGGCAGAAACGGACTTCCACCTTGCTGGTGCTCGTGAAAACGGAAGCCATGCTTATTTTGCCTTAACCCTTTATCTACTGATGGTACTTATAAAGATCAATCACTCTAAAACTTTATAGCACAGCAACCATTACTTATATTCTGTTGGTACATTTTAGAAACAATCCTTTAACCCATTAATGCCTGACATTTTTTTTCCAAAGATATTTCGTAAACTGCGGTTACAAACGGTGTTTAATGGATAGGAAAAATAATAAAAAAAATATTATGTAAAAAATAATTTTTTTATTAAGGAAAGAAAAATCATCCCTTAAGAGTGACGATAGGCCCCAGAGGGTACATACTTTTTTTACTAAAATTTTTTTCTGCCCACGATATAATGCTTAAAAAGACATTTTATAAGAAGAAATAAAATCAGCAATGAACATAAACTGGGAAGATGGGAATAACTTTGAAAACTTTGCTTTTTTTCTTGAGATTGTGAACGATGTCATTTTTGATAAACATCATATTTAAACTGCTACAGAACACACTTTATAATGGTTATGTGCTGCAATCTGTTAATAACGAATTGCAACAATACCAAGGTATTAACTAAACACAATTATTTGGTTGAATTGTTCACTTTTGGGAAATTCAGACCCGTTTTTGAACCGTCCCTAAAAAGGGACACTAGGCATTAATGGGTTAACTCTAGTTTTTCATGATAGATAGGAGGATTTTTTTCCCCTATATGTTCATAAAGGGTTAAACCGAGTAGATTTCATGTACGAGGGCTCGGGTACCCGAGTGGTATATTGCCGTGCTAAACACAAAAGTCGTATCTGGGTGATTCTCCAAAATCCGAACAATATGATGTCCCCGTAGGACAGCACAAAAATTATTTGACGTAGAAAGTTTTTTAATTGTTAGATATACTTATTCTGATGTTATTCAATTCATATTAAAGCAATTTTTCATTTATTTTTTTCTACAAAAATTTTTGAATAGCCAAAAATTCACCTTTTTTGCGTGTCCCACCCTGTTTCTAAAATGTAAATAAATTATTTTAAAATTTAACGCGAACATTGCACAAATTCCACTTGTAGTGTTTAATTATGTATAGTTATGAGTGTAATATAGCGTTGTTTTGGCTTATTTAAATGATTATATAATCAGATACATCATTTTGAAGTTTGTCCCCAGATTGCATGTCCCTCTCCTGGCCTACAAATTGGTTCAATTATTAACCCATTAATGCCTAGCGTCCCTTTTTAGGGACGGTCCAAAAAGTGAGTCTGAATTTTCCACAAATGAACTTTTCAACCAAATAATTGTGTTCAATTATTGCTTTGGTATTGCTTCGATTCTGTATTAACAGATTTCAGCACATAACCGATGTAAAGTGTGATCTGTAGCCATTTGATTATGATCTTTATAAAAAATTACATCGTTCACAATCTCAAGAACAAAAAGCTAAGTTTTTAAAGTTATTAACAAGTAAATCTATCTGTGTTTGATATGTGCTACTTTGATCGATGTTTTAGTTTACCTTTTTTTGCAATTTTGTAAATTTTAAATTTTTTTAGGATTTTATAGCAATTTAAGAACGTCCCTAAAAAGGGACGCTAGACACCAATGGCTGCATTGTTTAACCGTTGCTGGTTTCTTGCTTAGAATCTATAATTTATATCAAAAGAAGTTAGTAAATGTTTTTAGACTGAAAAACAGATAATAATTGTCATTTTTAAAACTTATTTTATTTTAAAAATCTAATTAAATTAAATTAATATATAAACTTGATTATACAACGTTCTTAAATATTTTCTCTTTTTTTTAATTACAAAAAATACTCAAGGTAAATTTTGAAAGAAAGCTATTTCCAAAATGTAGTTCTTTAAAACACTAATTTATTCGTTGTATTTAATTACTTTTCCATTATGTATTTAGGTGTCTATTATTGTTTAGTCTGACTGTTGAAGAAGCCCTAAGCTGTTTCAAAAGCTTAGCATTTCACCTTGATGAAGAATTCAAGGATTGCATATGTGTCTGTTGTTTGGAAAAGGGGGGGGGGTTGCAGATTTAATTTCAGAATTCCCTGAGAATGCCAATTTTGATCGCTACTGTGACAATTTATTTACTTCTCTTGCGTTCCTACGTGATTATTTGTCGCAGAAAGGTTTTGTGCAAGAATCGGACTAAAAAATGCTCATGAACTAAAATTACGTTGTTCAAACTAGCTGTCGTGGCCGTCACGAAACTTTCTTCTATATCTATCTTATGAATTCCGGTTACAAAATAAAATACGTACTCGCCCGAGTAATTGGAGACAGCTCCAATTTCCCAATTATCGTAATAACCCTGGAAATGCAGAATCAATGAGCGAAATTGGAAATCATTGCAAAAGCCTTGTTTAGATTAATTGCAAACATTTTATTTGTTAGTAAAAAGAAATTGGCAACAGTTAAAAATTTCAAATCATTGAAAGTTTTCAGCTGTTTTGATAATTAAATAGCGTGAAAGCGATTTTTTAATGAATTAATTTTTCGCATTGTTGACTAAGCGCAAAAATCACCCCACCCTCCCCCTGGGGCGATTGGCGCCAAAATTTAATCGATGCTTGCTTCAATATTGGGTTAGTGTTATTCCAAATTTCATTCAAATCGCAGCAATATTTCCCGAGATACAGTAGGTGCAATGACAAAATAAGCACTTTTGATTGCTCCACCCCCCTTTGAGATATTGACACACAAATTGAATCAGCACCTGTACTCAATAGGGTCTACCTATGGACCAATTTTCGTTTGATTCCGCCGGTTACTTCCTGAGATATAGCAGTCATCCCCGCGCAGAACACGTGCGATTGCTCCACCCCCCTTGGAGGAATTCGCTAAAAAAAGTCAGGTGCACCAGTTCACATGGTGGTACATATGTGCAAAAATTTTTGTTCGATTTCATTCAGTAGTTTTTGCTCTAGCGCGGCCACAAAAACTGGTCACACACATACAGACTCACACACAGACAGACAGACATTTTCCAAAAATGGTCGAAATGGACTCAGCACACCTCAAAACGTGCAAATCCGTCAAAATTCGACATTCGAAAATTTTCACGAAACCAATACTTTCTTCTATATATTAGATATAGAAGAAAGTAAAAAGAAAAGAGAGGAAGTTTTGAATAACTGTCGATGACAGGTAAAATAATATTACGTTGATTCGGTGGAATAATAGCAATGTCATAACTATTGCATTGAATCTTCATGGAGTTCATCCTATTGTAAAGGCTAAGCGATTGTCCAAAAGCGAAAAGAAAGTAATTGAAATTGATAAACCAACTATAGATGGTTGCTCAGTACAATCGTTGCATAGGGAAAAAGATCCCATGCATCAAATATCGGGAACTACCGGTTTTTGATTCACTCTAAAAAGTGGTGGTAGCCGCTCTTCATTTTTATTTTAGAAGCTGCTGTACAAAATGCGTGGAGCTCAAGAGTACCGGATTGAGTTAGGTATTATGAGGCTAGTTGTTATATTGCTTTAAATAAGACTCAGGTAAGGTGTGCCCATTGAAGTAAAAGAGCTTATCGGAATGCAGCAAATGTAATACGTAGGTTTGCAGAACAAATGCTTTGCTGACTTTCATCCTCAACAACACCAATATTTCCTTGTTTTCTGAATCTACTTCCCAGTTTATGTTAATTGCTGCTTTTATTTCTTCTTATATATTGTCATTTTCAATATTACATCGTAGGCAGAAAAAAAAATTTGGTAAAAAAGTATGTACCCTCTGGTGACTAGCGTCCCTTTTTAGGGACGATTTTTCTTTCTTAAATAAAAAATTTAATTTTTACATGATAATTTTTTAACTATTTTTCCTGTCCATTAAACACTATTTGTAACCGGTATACAAAGTATCGTTGAAAAAAAAAATGTCAGGCATTAATGGGTTAAAGGCAAAAAGAAGGAATTTTGAATCTGCAGTACTATAACACTGTTTATTCTCATCACTTCTTTGGACTCATAGAGTATTTTGTTTATAGAATGTGTCTGCTGTTCGTATTATTATTCCTTAGTTCAAACTGAGGTATGTAACATTTTCGATGTCCCTCTTCTGGCCAACATTTCTGTTCTAAATAAAATAAAAATAATAATTCTGCCTGCAGTGTATAATTGAGTTAAGAGGATAAAAGAGAAAAATATCATTATTTACCTTCCATATAATTCCGTGTAGAAATATCAGCCTTTTTTGATTAAAATGTCCCTCTCCTGGCGCAAAAAAAATGTCCCTCTCCTAGCGCAAAAAAAAAAAAAATGTCACTCTAGCATTACTTTTAAAGCACTGGTAAAACATCCGGTAGAATACATGGATTTGTTTACCAAACATTAGTTCAGAACTAAGATTATGATAAAAAGTTGGCAGACGAAAAATTAAAAAATGTAACTGTAAAATAATTCTTTTATTTAGTTATTTATTTCTTATTTTTCAGACGAATTTTTAACAGAGCCGACAGTTATGTTCCTTATTGGGAGGTGTCTGATAAAGGAAATCGTTATTTACCATTTTTATTTTTCATTTAAAAGTAAATAATTTCGCAAAAATTACAATATTAATTGAAATTATCTGCATTTTTTAACAAAATTGGGTTACTGTCACCAGGTGATTTTTTGTCACTTAGTTTATCTGAATGCAATGTTTTATGGTCATTTGATGATGGAAAGCACTTTAATACAAATCCTGAAATAAAATTTCATTTGAATCAAATACATGGAGGCGTAAAATGTTAAACAGCAATATCTCAGTTTGAAATCACCTGCAAATACCATTTTTTCGCTTATACTCGGCTGCAACCTTTCTTGACTATAGAGAAATAAGCTGAGACCATACATTGGCGCCGCCGAGGGATAAATGACGAATCTATTCGCAAAGAAGCGATGGTGTCAACGAAGAGACGATTGACAACGAAACATATTTGTTAACGAATTCTCTTCATTATAACGAAATGGGGATACACTCGCTTAGTACTAAAGAGCACTACAATTACGAAAACAAAACAAAACTATATTGCGACGACCAACTTATATCATGGCGAACTGTGGACTTAATTTTAAAAAGTTCTATGGCAAACTTTTGGGAGTTAGATCCGCCATTTATCGCTCTGCAATTCCAGCAGATAGTATGCGTTTCGTTCTTAGTAAACAAGGTGAGTGAGAATGTAATAAAGTTGTGAATATCATGCACTCAATATCGTATTTTTCATTTGTTTTCTTTTTCTGGAAGTAAAGTAAATATAACAGTCGTAATCTGATAAATGGAGGAGCCATAATAATATACGTGTGAGCACAGTGCTATCTCGAAATGAAATGCGATGGAAAATGACCCGTTCGGAGAAACGATATCGTTTGAGTGGAAAAGCAATGCTATAAACGACACGACACGGTACTTATCGTTGCTGTATTACCGTCCGACTTTCGTCGTTGTCGTGTCGTCAAGTGTAAAAGCGCCCTTAGGAAGTAGTTCCTAGCGCGGTGTCCGAATTTTGGGTGATATTAGATCTTTCCCTTTAGAAATCGGATTAGAGTGTATCATCTACGCATAAGTAGCATTTTTTTGTCGTAATATTCGAAATTTTCCTTATATTTTCAATTTTACACGGGAGCGTACAACCATTTGAATCGACGTGCCAGCCAATAAGAGTTCACACACATTTGGCGATCTCCTCTAATTCACCAAGGTTTCTGTTAACTCCGTTTCTCTTCCGCGCGTAGATACGTCTCAATTTCAACTTAAGTTGCTCTCGAGTATAGCACGGCAGTATAAGTGACAACAAAAACAAGACTGAAAAGTAAAGAGTTGGCGAGGAGGAGCAAAGAACTCACCTTGGACATGGTCTCCTCGTCCACTTCGGGCTCCGGCTCTGCCCAATCCACGGCGATGTCATGGCCCCACAGGGGAATCTTCCCCGGGATCAGCTTCCTCCGCGCCACGGCAGCCGCCTTGTGGTTCTCGTACTCCACGAAGGCGAATCCCCGATTCTTCGTCTTGTCCGCGATGCTGCTGTAGAGGATGACCTGGGACACGCAGTCCGTGACCTTCCTCATCTCCTCCAGGATATCTTCCCGGGTCTTGGTCTTGGGGATGCCTCCGACGAAGAGCCTGCAGTTGTCCACCGACTTGCACACCCCCAGGAACCTCCCTTTCCTCATCTCGTAGTTGTCCAGCTCGTCGATCGCCTTTTTCGCGTCGTCCGGGGTGGTGTAGGTGACGAATGCGAACCCCCTGTTGCTGGATCCGCTGTCCATCATCAGCCTCATCTCGTGGATGGGGCCTATCTTCCCGAAAAGGGGCACCAGCTCGTCTTCGAACACATCCCTGGGTAGTTTCCCGACGAATACCTCGCTGCCCTTGGGGGGCACGGGCCCCTCGCGGGCCCCCTTGGGCCCGTACTTCCTCTGGCCATTCTCGCAGACGATTTCGCAGCCGGTGTCCTCCAGCATCTTCGCGATGGCTTCCTCCTTGGCTTTGGGGGGACTCCCCATGGGGGTTGTGTTGACTTGCGTCATTGCTTTTAAGAGTTCGTGTTTTTCTTTTTTCGGAGGAGGGGGTGTCGCGGACACGACGCACACTGACCGAGAAATGGGGTGTATCGAGCGAGCACCTGATTCCGTCGCGTTCGAACCTTGGACTGAGAATGCGAATGAGATAAGGAGTGGGGAGGAGATAAGGCTTTATTCATTGTTGTCGATTGGAGTGCTTCGGTATAATCTCTTTTCTCCCGGCAAAAAGAACTCTTTATTATTTTTATTTTAGACTGAGATAGATTTTTTTTTTCTTTATTTGGCTATTCAAAAAAATCTCGTTCTCCAACCCGTAATCTTTTTTAACATCATTTCATATACGGTACGTAATAATAGAAGAATTACAACAAAAATGCTCACCCGGACGTTAAAACGTTTGGCACATTAAGGCCCCCACGTGCTCCGGAAAACCGAAGTCTTTCCTCGAGGAAAACCTCAAAATAGGGGGTTCTCCTCACATTCCAGAAAATCCGAAGGCCGGCTTTGAGGATTTCTTCAAGTCCCAAGACGCTACGGGAATATGCGAAGGCTAGTCTGTTGAGGAAAACCTCCTATCCATCCACACAGTACGATCGGCCTTGAGGAAAACCTCAGAGGAATTCCATGAGGAGAACCTCAATAGACAGGGGTCCGAAGATCGGCATGAATATCTCAACAGAATTCACTATACACACGAGGATTTCCACGAGGAACTCCAACTCCTTCGGGTTTTCCGGAGCGTGTAGGGGGCCCTTTACAGCAAGTATAAAAAATTACAAACAGCAAAAGATAAAAAACTTCAAACACCTGTGTTAGGTATATAAAGACATCCTTTTTCGATGCATACTGACCGCCGCTTATACAAATCACGTTTAATCTAAACAGTTTTGATGCAATAAAGCTGCGTTATGTTCCGTTTTGATTCATTAAATTGGTTGATTCAATCATATCGCGTAATGTTATATAGCCTAAAGGCTTCCTGATTAACTGGACTCACACAAAAAGAATTTTTCAATTCAAACCAGTAGCTCATGAGATTAGCGCGTTCAAACAAACAAACAAACAAACAAACTCTTCAGATTTATATTATTAGTATAGATTTTAGAAGTGTTGTATGAGAGTGGTGTGGGGTTTTACCATAATGAATGAGGATCTTTTACACTCACACTTTTATTGGTTCTAATATCTACAACACTATATACATATTATATACATATCTGCGTAGCAGATTACAACGAGCGTGCACTCGATCGGCAAGCAGTCTCAGTCAGACACGCTCTCTTTACCTTACATTGCATTCGTTCTCACAGTTCGTTCGCTTCGGCGGTTAGTTTATGCACAACAAGAAGCCAAAAGGTGTTGTCGAATTGGGTGTCTGAAATAGGATGTTGAGTGATTAGGTTCAGCAGGTTCCAATTGATGGATTATTTTCGTTGGATACTGTCAGGATGTCAGATGATGTTGATGTGGCCAAAGGCAGATGTTTTCAGTTAGGGCTATTTTTCAGAACTCTTTTTTCTTGAGAATAGCTTGGGTGAGCAGGCTCAGGAAGTGTGTTTTACTATTTTCTGACGGTTTGCTGACATATTGAGCTGTACATTTTTTGGTTCTTCTTTGGCTTGTATGGAGAGGACAAAAACGGTGTCTTAGGTGTTGTAGCTCTGTCACTGGTGCTTCATTCCATATTAGGCAACGTCTTTCAGTTTTCGTGTTTAACATCAGGTGGTTGGCTTCTTTTGTGAATTCAATGGAGATGATTCGAAGAGCGGAAACTGGTATTGTATACAGCTCTTTCGCTACAAATAACCACGCCAACGCGTGCTGCAATTCCAGTCACCTTACGAAACAAAAGAGTTGCTTTTGAATTTCTTCGCTTTTGAAAATGAGCTCGAAGAGAATGGGAAAATTTCAACGTATTTCAAGGTGCTATTAACCGAATAGAAGAAAGGTAGCTTTTAATTCTCAAAATACAACAGCTCTAGTCAAAAACAAAAAAGAAAGAAATTATAAATGAAAATAAAATCAGTATTATTTAGTATGGGTACCTCCATTGCATAGGTTACTATGTATAGAATACGCTTTTGAAGTACAAAATTGTACGTCAGTGCAGTACATTATTGTAATGTATTGTTTATGAAAAATTTATCAAAAAGGAAAAAAAAGAAGAATTTTGTCATTACTTTCAATGAAGTGCTATTCTTTGACTAGAGCTTGTATCGTGCTTTGAAAACAAAAGAACTGCCCTTCTTCAATCTACTCCGGTTGCATCTCGAAACTCGTCAAATAACCCCCCCCCCCCCCCCTCTTTCTGAGCTCATGTCCGGTTCCCAAGGAACGAGGATACTCAGAGTCTCGTTCTGTAACGACCGGAACCGTTGCACGAAGTGGCGCGACTATTTGCGGAGAGTATTCTGTGGCGCATGTTTGGAGGAGGATCACTTGCCGAGTCCTACTGGAGACTATTGTCATGGAGTTTGTTGTCATCCTGCTGAACTTGCTCGAGGCTATTGATGTCTATTGTCCGCTTGTTTGGAGATCTTATTCACAGCAGAAGTACTTCTCCTCTTCGTCGGACGACGACTCCTGGTGGCTGTCCTTCGCTATCTCACTCGCTTCCTCTGTGAACTCAGTCAGGTCCCTTTTCAATTCTCTTACCGTTTTCCGCGCTCTGTTCGTAGCTTCCTCGATGGAATCCAGCCAGAACTTATCCATTTCTTCAAAGGAAGCATTTTCTCTGCAAATATCAGTGCGAGAATTAGCCCAGATTATTTTCATGTTTAAGTTTTAATGTGACGGGAAGTGATCGACATCCAAGGGCGGATTCAGGAATGCTTCAAGGGAGGGGCGATTGATTTTTTTTTTCACTTACCCTTTACTACACATCCTAGTTTACAAATGTTGACCGCAAGTATTTCGTTCTTCAATTTCGAAACTTTTCTTACGGAAAGCCCCAAATCTCCCTTTCCCTAACATCAAAAATGATTAAAAAAAAAACTATTTTTCAACTTCATTGTTGAAAATTTACGGAGGGAGAGTTCTTCAGGGGGGGGGGGTGATCACTAGGGTGGGGCGAAAAATAAAAATTTTTCAGATCAACTTCTAATAGTTGCCAAAAGTTGTCTTTGGTGATAGTTAGCTTTTGTGCAAATTTTGAGAAAAATCTGTTAATATCTTCAGGGGGCGCTGCGATCGCAAAGTTTTACCATAGCTTTTATAGGGATTTTATCGTTAAAATATGAAAAACAATGCCGTTAACTAATCTCATTGCATTTTTTTACTCATTAGATATAGTCATGCATTCAAAGCATATAAAATAACTCACAAAAATTATTTTATAAAATATATTTATATTTCAAGCAGCTTAAAAAGAAACAAAACAGTGAAAAATAGTGTTTTTTAGGACAATATTAAGTAAAAACTGAATTTTTTTTACAAAATGTGACATAAAATTTATGAAACTGCAAACGTATGACAAAATTAAACAGCATTACTTAAAAATAAATGAAATATGTTTTTAAAAATATGTACAAATGTACAAAACGTACATGATACGAAAATTTTATGTGTCACAGTTTGAGCTTTCACAAAAAATCTTTTTTATTTTTAAAGAAAGGACCTTTAACCGTGCACGAACGAAACCATCCCTCGTTTCTATTCCACTTATGGTCAGTGATGCATCCGTCACCAACTTTAGGCTAGATTCCACGGATTGAGTATCACAAGTAAATGTTCACATGTTTCGAAGAAAATGGGAAACATCTCCGGTTTTTAGGTCATGTAGCTCGTCTTCAGATGGTATCATTGTTATGGGAGGTTCTGTTATTAGCAAAGGTGGCTAAATATAACGTCTTGAAACATTTTTAATTGGCCATTGCAGTGGTTAATGTGTCAGCTTCATGGCAGTGAATTGCTTCTTCTCCACCTAGTAGAATACTCAGATGGATGAACAACTGGTCCCCGGGGGTTCAGCGATTCTATTGGCAAAATGTTGACAGGCTACGAATCCGTCACTATAGCGAAATATGAGGCAGTTAAGCACAATATGCAAAATATGCCAACTATCGACCGAACTGACCTAAGAACAGACCGGAAATATTAACTGGAAATATTTGAAGCCGTTATTAAAGCCAACCGCTCCATACATCTTTCTGAAACAGTACCTAGTTCCTGGAGTCATCCTATAGATGGCTCATGACAGTCAATCAAATTTGCGCTTGAGCATCGGCACAGAATATCCGACAGCAAACTTAAAAATCTGGTATGGACCCCACACTACTTCCTTTTACGTGTAAATTTCTTAGTAGTTGCCTTAAGTATTAAAAAAAGTGCTTGGAGTGAGCAAGGTAACAATTCAAATATTTACTCCCCTAATCTGCCAAGAAACAATGAAAAAAATATTTTACAATGGTTATTTTTCTAAATATTGCTGATTTTAATATCATTTAGTGAATTTTTCGCAAAATATCGCCAATAGCGCCAAGTTGAACCCAAATTCAAAAAATCATTTTTTCGCCAAATTTGTCGCCAAGTTGGCGTTAAACACTTGGCGACCAAAAGCTTGGCGACATGTCGCCAAGTGGTGGCGCCAATTCATATCACTTGAGTCTGTATTGAAATTAACATTGATTTACCCAAAAGAAGGGGTAAAAGACCCCTTTGGGAACATTCGAATACAATCACAAGGGGAGGTGCACAACTAGACCCCCCACAGAGCCTACATACCAAGCTAGAAGTTTCTACGGCATATAGTTTTTGAGTTATGCGCGCCACATACGCACATACATCCGCACATACATCCGCACATACGTACATACAGACGTCACGAGAAAACTCGTCGTAATTTACTCGGGGGTGGTCGAAATTGATTTTTCGGCTGTTTGTATGTTAGGTACATATGCACGTGCTGACAGGTCGAAAAAACTACGCGACATTAATTCAGGGGTGAGCAAAGTCAAAATTTAGATCGAAATTTGAGTGAATTTTTTTTCGTGATCACAATACTTCCTTTACTACGTAAAAGGAAGTAAAAATGCTAGTTTCAGTCATTGTTAAATGTGCACCTTGCTGGTTTCTCATTAAGTGCAACTCATCATTAAAGGATGGTGCACGAAACTTGTGGCAAGTTATTCTACCATTCGCATTATTTACCAGGCGCCCTGTTACATGTCATCGAGCCAAATATTCAGAGAATTGCTTTTTTTTTGTATATGCTGAAAAAATTTTGCTAGCAATGTTAAATGATGATCGAAGGCATGTACGGCAATTAGTTACTCGTCAAATTTTAAGAGTAAGAAACACCAATTCCTTGTATAGTAATGACATCCACACTTTTATCATTTTTGAGATTAACTTTTTTTCCGACTATGCAGACTTGATAAATTGGCAGTTTGAAAATGTACTTATAACATAACCTCCTATAATAAAGATGGCATCTGAAGACAAGCTACACGATAAAAACCGAAGATGTTCCCCATTTTCTTTGAAACATGTGGACATTTATTTGTCATATTCAATCCGTGGAACACAGCGTCAAGTTGGTGACGGATGTATCACTGACCATAAGTGGAATAGAAACGAGGGATGGTTTCGTTCGTGCACGGTTAAAGGCCCTTTCTTTGAAAATAAAAAAGAGTTTTTGTGAAAGCTCAAACAGTGAGGGCCATGCTCCACATCGACGTAAAGCAGAAAAATTAGGCAGAAGCGTAAAATGGATTAAATGGTGTTCCTATGGAAAGTACCCGGATTTTCGGTTTCTGCCTTCAGTTTCGGTCGCGTTTTACGCTGATGTGGAGCATGGCCCTAACACATAAAATTTTCTTATCATGTGCGTTTTGTACATATTTTTAAAAACATATTTCATTTAATTTTAAGTAATGCTGTTTAATGTTGTCATATGTTTGCCGTTTCATAAATTTTATGTCACATTTTGTAAACAAAATTCAGTTTTTACTTAATATTGTCCTAAAAATCACTATTTTTCACTGTTTTGTTTCTTTTTAAGCTGCTTGAAATATAAATATATTTTATAAAATAATTTTTGTGAGTTATTTTATATGCTTTGAATGCATGACTATATCTTATGAGTAAAAAAATGCAAGTTAACGGCATTCTTTTTGATCTTTTAACCATAAAATCCTTATAAAAGCTATGGTAAAACTTTGCGATCGCAGCGCCCCCTGAAGATATTAACCGATTTTTCTCAAAATTTGCACAAAAGCTAACTATCACCAAAGACAACTTTTGGCAACTATTAGAAGTTGATCTGAAAAAATTTTTATTTTTCGCCCCACCCTAGTGATCACACCCTATCGCCCCTCCCTTGTATCCGCCCTTGGCAAAATCTATATCGTTGAAAATGGTCATCAAAATACTGCTCATTCAATGAATGGGCATCATGAACTAATTTCGTATCAACGAGAAAAACTAATTATGGAAAGAGATTCATTTTCTAATATACAGAGTGATCGTAATTGAAATTCAGATTTCGAGATGCCCTCGTTTAAAAAACTACTGGGTGGAATGACTTGATACTTTGCCAAAACTGCCGTGAGGAGGGGAGGGGATGGATAGTTTTTTTTTTTCGACGAAGGAGAAATCCTAAGAAACGTCTGATGAAAGGACCACCTTTATACACACCATGCAACCAAAAGTATTGGGACACTTTCGAAAACTCGTTTTTTGCGGATTTTCATGAAATAAGACACCCAATGATCTGTGACTTTTGTCAGATAAAAGTACAGCAGCCACTGAATGTTCAAAATTAAGAGGCTATGCAATTCGGTACTCTTACCGTGAATGCGTTTCATGACAAATTTTGAGCGTAACAACATTTTTTCAAATTTAAGCATTGATTTTTTGAATGACTCCTGCATTAAACTCGATATCTTCATTAGGGGGAGATGCATAAGTTTTTGTTCCCTTAAAAAGTGATAATGAGCATTCCTTACGGGTACAGCAGGCAAAATTTTCTGGTAATACTGCTTATTTTTTGCAATGTATAATGCAGGGTACGGCAGAGAAACTTGTTAATTTGAAAAGTCAACAAAAGAAAAGTACTTCATGTATCAGTTTATTTCTTTTTATAAGATATTGTACCCATTCTGATTTTTTATTTTAACTCGATTTAAACATTACATCGGGCAAATGGTGGCCCCATTAATGATGCATTGCTCTACCCTAGATTTGAAGTTTTGTTCCACTCTTTTGAGCATATCGACCGGGACGTTGGCAATAGCAAGCCGGATGTTGTTCTTCAGGTGTTGCGGAGCTCGGGACTTGTCGTTGTAAACGATCGATTTGAGGTACCCCATAAAAAATAGTAGCAGGGTGTCAAATCGGGGGAGCGCGATGGCCACTGTACGTCATCTCTCAAGAGGACATTATGACTCAACTGTTCAATGACAGCAAGTTTGTAAGGATGAAACTGGAGTTCGTTGTGAAGAATTCGTCTCAGTGTGCAATCAGAAATCCTCGTGTTTACACGCCAAACGCCTGGGACAGCGCAAAAACGACTCCATCACTTTCTCTACGTTTTCTGGAGTTCTGGAAATCCGTTGACGTCCTGGTACTTTTTTACCACACTCCCACTTTCCCTAAATGTTTTCACCCACAAAACAGTAGATTCCCGGCCAGGAATAGGACCCGCGGGATGAATATTGAACCGAGTTCGGAAAGCACGTTGAGTGGCGACCACTGAAAGATTATTTGAAAAGTAAGCCTTGACGGCGAACGCTCGTTGCTCCTTTGTCCGACGCATGGCGACAACTAAATTGTGAGATAACAAAACTTCAGGACCCCTTCTTTAAAATGACTCTCCCCACTCCATTCTGATCACTCCTTGCTAATTAACACCCAATTAAAATCAGCAAGTTTCTCTGCCGCACCCTGTAATATAATAATAATATACGTAGTAAAATAAATGAAAAAAATTGCCTCGCTAAAAATTTCTAAGAGCCTGGACTTTTGCAAAGGTTTTTACACTGTACTGTAAAAAACAGCTGTACAACTAAAAAAATCTGCAGGAAACTGATATTCCATACAAAATTTTCAGGTAACGATATTTTCTTCTTACAAGTGTACCGTTACCAAAGCCGCATTTGGGTGTGAAGTCGCCCTCTAGGCTTCTGAATCATACAGTTATACCTATACATCATTAAAAGAAATAATAAAAGTTGCTATGCAATAGAACTTATATTTCACAGTATTGCGAAAAGTATACGAGTACATGTTTTATAGATATAATGATTAAAACTTTTTTTTTTAAGTTGGCAAAACATGTACGCCGAAAAACGAGCATGATAAGATGGCTTTACAAAACTTTTAAAGAAATCTGAACACTGATTTGTTGAACAAAATCGAAACTCTTGCTATTTATTTATTTTTAATGATAATAGATATAAATGATTCTTTAAATAAAATAAATATCAAAATTTTCTTACTCTGCCGGACTTTCTGTTTCACTTTCGTTTTCGACATCTTGTTCTCTATCATTACTAGAAGTTACAAGAAAAAAAAATCAGAACACATAATTTGAGCATAAGTAGCTAGAGCTTCGTATTTGTCGAAACTCTTACTATTTATTTATTTTTTTAATGATTATGCATATAAATGATTTTTTAAATTTAATAATTTTATTTTCTTGCTTTCGGACCCAATTTTGACTTAAAATCCTATTTTAATTTTTTTCTGGAAATTTTTTTTTTTAATCGGGAAACTCCAACTTCAAATTGGCACTTTTCAAAATATTGGCTCCTATGCAGTTGCACTGTATGCATTATGTCTAGCCCTGATACTGCTTTTTTATTTCCTTTTTGTGATCACGAAAAAATTTCACTCAAATTTCGGTCTAAATTTTGATTTTGCTCACCGCCGACTGAATGCTGAGTAGTTTTGTCGACCTGTCAGCACGTGCATATGTACCTACCAACATATAACCAGCCGAAAGATCCTTTTCGACCATCCCCGAGTTAATTACGACGCGTTTTCTCGTGACGTCTGTATGTACGAGTACTTATGTATGTGCGTATGTATGCCGCATAATTCAAAAACTGTATGGCGAAGAAGCTTCTAGTTTGGTATGTAGGCTCTAAGGGGGTCTAGTTGTGCACCTCCTCTTGTGGTTGCTTTCGAATGTTGACAAGGGGGTCTTTTACCCCTTTTTTGGAGTAAATCAATGTTAATTTCAATGCAGATTAAGTGATATGATTTGGCGCGACCACTTGGCAATATATCGCCAAGCTTTTGGTCGCCAAGTGATTACCGCCAGCTTGGCGGCGTATCGCCAAGTTGGTGACAAATTTTTTGTGACAAAAAATGACAAAATTGACAAAAAATGATTTTTTTGAATTTGGATTCAATTCGGCGCTACTGGCGATATTTTGCGAAAAATTCACTGAATCATGTTAAAATCGGCGATATTTAGAAAATGAATCATTGTAAAACATTATCTTACATTGATCCGTGACAAACTGGAGGTGTAAATGTGTGAATTGTTATCTTGCTCACTCTAAGGGCCCTTCTGCACATCAGCGTAAAACGCGACCGAATCCGAAGGCAGAAACCGAAAATCCGGGTACTTTCCATAGGAACACTATGTAATCCATTTTACGTTTCTGCTTTACGTCAATGTGGAGCAGGGCCCTAAGGCACTGTTTTAACCCTTAAGGTATCAACCGTGGAATTTAAACGTAAAAGGAAGTAGTGCGGCGTTCACACCAGATTTTTAGATCCATTTTAGCTTAAGGGTCTTACAGCCAACTCTCAAGAGAGAAATATTTTTTACTTACATAAAATGAAATAAATAAGAGAAATACTAATTAAAAAGTATCAAAAGAGATTGTTTTTATCTTTCAATTTAAGAATCATTATTTTTTTCTTAAAAATACATAGTTCTTTACTGCTGTGCATCAGTTTTCAGAAAATTAGGGGCCCCTTAGGAAGATGAGGCCCCAGTCCCAGGCCTAGATAGCTGTGCCAGAATCAGGCCCTTGTTCTGGGGCGACGATATAGCGAGGGAGAGGGTCAGCTGTTTGGGGGCAGTACTACAATAAGGGTCAACCAATCAAGATAATTTCGTTTTTAAGCGGAGAAAGAGAATTTACAGCATGAGCTGATAGTGGTAAGTAAATTGTTCATGAGAGTCCTCCCCCGGAACAGTTTCGAAATTGTAGTCCTAAGTTTTGGAGCAAACCTAACCTGACAGTATTTGGAAAGCTGCGCAGATCCTATATTCGCGGTATTGCAACGTCGGGAACCACTCCTCTACTAGAAATGACAAGAAAAAGAATCAGAAAGCACAATATGAACACTGATTTTTTAAATAAACTAAATAGCAATAGCTTCGTATTTATCGAAACCTTGTTATTTATCTTGAAAACAATAAAAAGAAATAAAAGAAGCGTTATAAAAGAAATGATTGCTAAATAATGATATTAAAAACAAATAAAAATCAAGAACTTCTTAATAATCTTATTCATAGACCAACGTTCCATTTTCCAATGTATTCTGTGAACCTTGAAAAGTTTCGGCGATTTCCAAGAACTACATTTTGTCATAACAGTATTTTCAATCAGCGGCCGTCTGCTGATGTCATACTCTGAGGAAGGGGGAGGCTCGAGAATTCTTTCTGAAACTAAATCAGTATCTAATACTTCCTTTTAGTTTTTATTTTATTGAATTTCCAAATCTGAGTCAGCTGTCTGATGTTGGAAGAGCCGTCAATTTCCTTTTTCAAGAGTTACAACGTGCTGAAGAAACCTGCACCCGAGGATGGGCTTTCTTCGCTCTAGAAGTGTCCTAACTTTGTTGCGAGAGCATAGCACACGGTACAATAAAGTTCTGCTCCAGTCAGCAGCTGTCATTTTCGGGTAAAAATTTAATCACCCACGCATTTGGGGGACCAGCTACACCTTGGAGATCATAAAAAGGTTTGTTGATCGTCCTAAGTTGTAAACAGCTGGGAATAAATTGCCAGAGTAGAAATTAGTTTACCTTGGCGTTATTTTATATATTGTATGAGCGTTTCTTTCAAGCCTATCAGTTTTGTCTCCTGTTTTTTGACTCATAATACGCAAATTTTCCGTCAAACCTAACCGAGCTTTCAGAAAACTTAACAGCGTGTAAGAGAATAAATTATAGTTCAAAAAACTAATAAAAAAATCTGGTATGGACCCCACATTACTTCCTTTTACGTGTAAATTTCTTAGTAGTTGCCTTAAGTGTTAAAAAAAGTGCTTGGTAACAGTTCAAATATTTACTCCCCTAATCTGCCACGAAACAATGCAAAAAATATTTTACAATGGTTAATTTTCTAAATATTGCTTATTTTGATATCATTCAGTGAATTTTTCGCAAAATATCGCCAATAGCGCCAAGTTGAACAAATTCAAAAAAAAAAAAAAAATCTCGCCGAATTTGTCGCCAAATTGGCGATATGTCGCCAAGTTGGCGTCAAACACTTGGCGACCAAAAGCTTGGCGGCATATCGCCAAGTGGTCGCGCCAATTCATATCACTTGAGTCTGCATTGAAGTTAACACTGATTTACCCCAAAAAAGGGGTAAAACACCCCCTTGGGAACATTCGAATGCAACCACAAAGGGAGGTGCACAACTAGACCATCCTCAGAGCCTACATACCAAGCTAGAAGCTTCTACGGCATATAGTTTTTGAGTTATGCGACACACATACGCACATACATCCGCACACACATCCGCACATACGTACATACAGACGTCACGAGAAAACTCGTCGTAATTAACTCGGGGGTGGTTGAAAAGGATTTTTCGGCTGCTTATATGTTGGTAGGTACATATGCACGTGCTGACAGGTCGAAAAAACTACTGAACATTCATTCGGGGGTGAGCAAAATCAAAATTTAGACTCAAATTTAAGTGATTTTTTTTTCGCGATCATAATACTTCCTTTACTACGTAAAAGGAAGTAAAAATGCGTCTGAAGTTTATCAAACTAAATATCTGGTATGGGCCCCACACTACTTCCTTTTACGTGTAAATTTCTTAGTAGTTGCCTTAAGTGTCAAAAAAAGTGCTTGGAGTGAGCAAGGTAACAATTCAAATATTTACTTCCCTAATCTACCACGAAACAATGCAAAAAATATTTAACAATGGTTAATTTTCTAAATATTGCTGATTTTAATATCATTCAGTGAATTTTTCGCAAAATATCGCCAATAGCGCCTAGTTGAATCCAAATTCAAAAAAAAAAAAATTTTTCGCCAAATTTGTCGCCAACTTGACGATATGTCGCCAAGTTGGGGTCAAACACTTGGCGACCAAAAGCTTGGCGACATATCGCCAAGTGGTCTCGCCAATTCATATCACTTGAGTCTGCATTGAAATTAACACTGATTTACCCCCAAAAAGGGGTAAAACACCCCCTTGGGAACATTCAAATGCAACCACAAGGGGAGGTGCACAACTAGACCATACTCAGAGCCTACATACCAAGCTAGAAGTTTCTACGGTATATAGTTTTTGAGTTATGCGAGCCACATCCGCACATACATCCGCACATACGTACATACAGACGTCACGAGAAAACTCGTCGTAATTAACTCGGGGGTGGTTGAAAAGGATTTTTCGGCTGCTTATATGTTGGGAGGTACATATGCACGTGCTGACAGGTCGAAAAAACTACTGAACATTCATTCGGGGGTGAGCAAAATCAAAATTTAGACTCAAATTTGAGTGATTTTTTTTTCGCGATCACAATACTTCCTTTACTACGTAAAAAGAAGTAACAAGAAGTTCTGTCAAGAACTAAACGAGCCTACTTTCCCGTCCATCGACATCGGCATTCTAGCATCTGATCATTATTCTCTTGATCATCTGAGACTAAACATTATGTCAAACATACCTTTTTAGCACTTAAAGCTGATTTCTAAAAGCAAAATATACCCCTCTCATCAGATGAAATAGAGACATAAAAAGTAAATAAATGAAGTTTTGTCGCACCTTTTAAAGAATGTAACTGTTACAGTTCTTCCGTAGAAAAATTCCTCAATCGTTTTCAAAAAAAAAAAAATTAAAAGTACAAAGTACATCAAAACACATTTTATCAAAGAAAGGAAAAAAAACTCGTCCGTCGATAAAATGTCTCGATTTTCACTTTTAAACCGTTGCCAGTTGTTAAATATAAATAAAGAATAAAATGCCCTCGTGAATGAAACACTTTTGTTACAAAAAAAATCGTCTGCCAAAAAAAAAATAATAGTAATAAATAAAGTAACACAAATGAATAAATAAACAAAAAATCGTCTGCACAGTCAGTCATTTTTTTCTGAGCCTGCATTTCCGCCATGTTTGTGGAGTCGGAGTCGGAATCAGAGTCCTCACAGAAGATTATTCAGAAAAGTACTTTACAAACATTATTTATCAAAACCATTTTTTTACAAAGTTAGTTTGAAGGAAATCCGACTTTAAGTTCCAGGATCAACATTCAACTTAAATTCCCCGTAGGCGCTAATGTTAAATTTTTTTCTGAACGGTTCAATATTGAACGAAAAATGGTTCAAACCAAAAAGCGAAATAAGGGAATGAACCTCTCCGAGATCTTTCAAACAAAAAAAAGTTTATTCCATTCGGATGGTTCACTCAGAAGTTATTAGGTGGGGAAAGGTTGCTTGAACGGTTCAATGTTGAACGAAAAAATGTTCAAATTGAAAATTTAAATACTGTAATGAAGTATCCTTGCTGAGATCCTTCGAACAAAAAAAAAGTTTATTTAAATCGGACTGTTCAACTCAAAAATTATTAGGGGTGACAGCTTGCTTGAGCGGTTCAATGTTGAACGAAAATTGTTCAAATCGGAAATGTAAATACGGAATGAAGTATCCTTGATAAGATCTTTCGAACAAAAAAAAAGTTTGTTGAAATCGGGACTGTTCACTCAAAAGTTAGCATCGCGGGACAGGTTGTTTGAACGGTTCAAAGTTGAACCAAAAATTGTTCAAATCGAAAATCAAATATGGGAATGAGTTGTACTCGCCGAAATCTTTCCAACAAAAAAAAGTTTGTTCAAATCGGAATGTTTCATTCAAAAGTTATTAGGGGGGGGAAGGTTGCTTGGAACGGTTCAATGTTGAACCAAAATTGTTCAAATCGAAAAATCAAATATGGGAATGAGTTGTAATCGCCGAGATCTATCCAACAAAAAAAAGTTTGTTCAAGTCGGAATGTTCATTCAAAAGTCATTAGGGGGGAAAGGTTGCTTGAACGGTTCAATGTTGAACGAAAAATTGTTCAAATCGAAAATGTAGATACAGGAATGAAGTATCCTTGAAAAGATCTTTCGAACAAAAAAAAGTTTGTTCAAATCGGACTGTTAACTAAAAAGTTAGCATCGCGGGACAGGTTGTTTGAACGGCTCAAAGTTGAACCAAAAATTGTTCAAATCGAAAAATCAAATATGGGAATGAGCTGTACTCGCCGAGATCTTTCCAACAAAAAAAAGTTTGTCCAAATCGGAATATTCATTCAAAAGTTATTAGGGGGGACAGACAGACGACGACGACGACAGACCGACCGACACACAAATTCCCCATCTCAATACCCTACTTTCAAATTTTTAATTTTTCGATATCATTTTACCTTTTTATTTTTTTAACTTGGCGATATTTTTTGGACTTGGCGATATTTTTTTTTAACTTGGCGATATTTTTTGGACTTGGCGATATTTTTTAGATGCATTAAGCTACTTTTAATACTTTTTTCGTCTTTCTTTTATTTTAAAACAGGGAAAGTAGGCTTAATAAAGATGAAAAATGGTCTGAATTTCCCAAAAATGAACATTTAAACCAAATAATAGTGTTCAATTAGTGCTTCGGTATTGTTTCAATTCGTTATTAACAGTTGGCTGCACATAACCATTGTAAAAGTGCGTTCTGTAGCAGTTTTAATATGATCTTTATCAAAAATGACATCGTTTACAATCTCAAGAAAGAAAGCTAAGTTTTCAAAGTTATTCCCAGCTTCCCAGTTTATGTTAATTTCTGATTTTATTTCTTCTTATAAAATATCTTTTTAAATATTATATCGTAGGCAGAAAAAAATTTTAGTAAAAAAAGTATGTACCCTCTGGGGTCTATCGTAACTTTTAAGGGACGATTTTTCTTTCCTTCATAAAAAAAATATTTTTTACATAATATTTTTTTTATTATTTTCCCTGTCTCCCCTTTTTAACACTGTTTGTAACCAGTATACAAAATATCTTGGGAAAAAAATGTCAGGCATTTATGGGTTAAAATGAAATAATTTTCCTCGTGAATCTCGTCACCAAGAACTTCTTTTCCGTGAATCACTTAAAGTGCAACAGTTGAAAACGAAATGAGTTTTCTTGTATTATTTCGATAAATGACAAATTGGCGCAGTCATTGCATTGAATCAAATGATGCCAGTCAAAAATTAAGGAACAATTCAGAGTTTTTAACTAATATTTCGCAATTTTAGCTACAATCTTCTCAAAATAGCTTCACCATTTTCTTTCCTACCCTCTCTTCAGCATCCCGGTTTGATTTTCCGTTTGTGCAGTACGTATGTAATTTGGCGGCAAAATTACAGTAACGTTATCCTTGTGAGATTTTCAAAATCTTTGGGCACAACTAATCCCTAAGACCCATTTAAACGTGAAAATTCCACCAAATAGGGTCAGATGGGAGGAAGTGGGTCTAAAATCGAGTTTTTATTAGGAACAGCCTCAAAATCACATGATTAAATACATTTTGAGGAAACTTTTGATGCATTTTATGTATTGTACATTGGATTCATACACATTATGAAATAGAACCATTTTATTTTGTTAGATTGTTTTCTCTCAGTGATACATTTAAACTCATCATGTGTTGATCGTCCTACTTTTCCCCATGGTAGGGTAAAGTGGGTCTAGTTCAGAAATTAGTGTACATTTAAACAAAAATGTGTAAATATTTATTTTGACATAAGTATACTATGAAATTAAAAGTTAAAATACTTTTATTTCATTTAAAGGTACAAATGCACTAAAATATTTTTTACCTGCTTTTTAAAGAATGAAAAAATGTCATCAGTTATATTCTTTTTGCTATCATTCACAATACGAAAAAAATCTAGAACAATCTGCAACTTTCTGCTACGTTCTAAAACGCGCCAAGTGTCTCCAAACTTGGCGAGACTTGGTGATTTCTCTCCAAATTTGGCAGCAAAAATAAGACGTGAAAAGTGATGCTAATTTTGCGATATCTTACCAATTTCTCGCCAAGCCTATTGACTCCCATGTTAAACTGATGGCAAAGCAGGGGAAACAGCAAGTTTTTCATGTAAATTAACTGAATAAAAGCTAATTTTACCAAGAAAATAAAAGGCACATAAAATACTAAAAATAGCACCAATTTACTAAATATGAAAAGTCATCGTAAACCCTCGAATAGTTTAGCCATATACCCACTTTACCTCACCTCAGAAAACACCTCATAATAAATAGAATTATAAATTTCGTTTTTACACCTTTATGTAGATCTGATCCCTAGATATTCTATTACAAGACTATACCAAAACTAATAGCATTTGGCAATGAATATTTATTCTAGAGGAAAGTTCATAAACAGCTAACTCTTACATATCACATGCAATGACCGTAAAAATGCAAACATTTAACCTGCTTTGAGTGTTCTAAAACTAATATTGCTATACTCTCAAATTATGTCTTAAAAAAAGAATTAACAAAACAGATTGTAAAATTTGTTCGTCTATTTTAAAAATATAGAGATCAATTTGTGGATACAGTAAAAAATTTTAAAAGTGTAATATTTAGAATAATTATTGAAATGGAGTCTGAAATATTTTTAAAATATTTTAGGTTCTTAAATATTTGAGACGAAGTTTTGCAATAATGAACTTTAAATCAGAATATATTTTTTTAATTTAAATAAATACCTCGCAAACAGATGTGCTGAAATTCTTGAAAAGTAAAAGGGTTTTTCGATATTCATCAAATGGCGACTTAGAAAGAATTTAAAGTTTAAAAGGGTTCACACCCGTTGCCAATCTGATATTACTTTTTTGTATTGTTGCCAGAAAATTTTTCATTTCTCCTATAAAAGGAGGTTTTCATTCCTCTTTTTTTTTTATAGCACCAGTAGAGTTGAGGTTAACCTAACCAGCACCCTCGTAATAGTAAATGACTTGCGCATTTGCTTCAAAAAGCGATTCCCCTGAAACAACACAACGCACTAACTACCGGCCTGCAGCGATTGGCGATGAATCCAAACAATTAAAATCAAAATTTTGGTTTGTAAGTTTCTAAAGTTAAATTTATGAATCAACCAACTGTTGATTTCTCAGTTTTTTTTTTTTTGAAGGGCTCCGGTAGATGACAGTGCGTTACGAACTTTGGGCTAATTTTTGCTCAAGGGCGCATTGACCTTACCTTGCAACATTCTGAAGCTACGCAGATCCTAATCATCAGGTTTGGTCAACTCCTCCTAAATACAAAAGGCCTACAACATTTGCTTCGCTACGGGAGACATTGGCTCCACTTTGAGCGCCACCTTGCGGCGATCCGATGATGCCATTGTTATGGTGGTAATTCCAAACAATATTCGAATTAAATTTTTTGATTGGCTAATTTTGAAATTTAAATTAAGAAATCAACCCATCGTTAATTTCTCTAGTCTCTAAGAACTCCGATAGATGGCAGTGCGTTGTGAACCAAAAGAGAAATTTTGCTCTGTGCTAAAAAAGAGAAAGCAGTAGGCATTTAGTTTTTAGGAGGCGTTGCTCTAGGCCACTAGATAGACGAGATGACGCATAAGCTTAAGTTTAACCACTTTGGATCCAGGGCAAGTTTGAGTGGCTGCCTTTTTTTGGCGAGTTATCACGTTCTGTTAATTTTTCAGTGTGAGCAATTTATTATTAGCGGCACTTGAGTTTGGAATAGCTAGGCAATGTCCCGAAACTTTGCTCTGGTAACCCTAGCTCCTCAACAATGGAAATTTGAAAGTAAAAAGTAAATAAATTGTATCCAAAGTGGTCAAACGGAAGCTGAAGCGTCGACCTGTCTATAAAGCAGATCTAGCCGTTACCATCCAGATGCCATCCAGTAACTATCTAGCCCCTACTATGGATACAATCGTTACCATCAAAACTTCGACGGTATCGATACAATGCTTTCGAGCTGGCAAACAACAGATTTGGTGACTTTCGGCAACGTTTGCTGCTTTCTGGTTTTTAGCACAGAGCAAAATTTCGTCCTTGGTTCACAAAGCCCTGCCATCTACCGGAGTTCTTTGAGAAGGAGAAATTAACAATTGGTTGATTTCTAAATTTTAAATAATTTAACTAGGTGACCCGTGCGGAATTCCGCAAAAAAAAAAAAAAAACAAAAAAAAAAATAAAAAAAAATCCTCTAAACATAAAATTTAAATACGAACAATTTTAATTGGCTTTCATTTGCCATCAAACGATCGCCATCTACTGCCGTCGTCTCTGGACAACTTTTCCAAAGAGATCAACAAAGACACGGTCGCACGTTTTACAACTACAAACGAAAGTGATACCCTACATTAAAATCAAATACCTCCAAGGCTACTACTAAACTAAATACTAACGTTATCGCAAAACTACCACAGTATTTTGAAAACAGTAAAAGTTACAATATACGGTTTTACCGAGCTAAGACCCATGTGCATGAAATGTCTCATCTCCATATATTATTACTCTACTAAGCCGACTCCTGATAACCCGGTCGAAACTTCGCTCATTTCTTTATATCGAATGTGCATGAAAATTTATGATTTTGAAGCGTAGCTCGCGGGCTATTGACGAAATTAGACCTCCCCTCTAAAAAGTGTCGGTGTCGTTTTTTTATTCGAACTTCAATTTTTGGCACAAAATTGACTCTATCTAGCGAAAATAATTGTCGTATCGTCTCCATTTTGATTTCATTCGAAAGATTAAAAAAAATGCGTTCTTTAGAACGTTTCTCCGCATAGCGCCGCGTAACGAGAATCTCGAAAATCCACGTTTAAGCGACTTATAAGCGATTGAAGTTTGAAAAAGTTAAATGTTTTGCTCAACTGTCAAAATCGTTACATTGTTGCTCAAATCAATTTTAAATGCGACATTTCAAGCCAAGGCTTAGCTCGGTAAACCTTAATTGTAACTTTTATTGTTCAAAATACTATGGTAGTTTTGCGATAACGTTAGTATTTAGTTTAGTAGTAGCCTTGGGTATTTTGATTTTAATATAGGGTATCACTTTAGTAGTAGTTGTAAAAGTGAACGTGTCTTTGATCTCTTTGAAAAGTTGTCAGAACGACGGCAGTAGATGGCGATGTTGTGCAAATGAAGCCAATAAAAATTGTCGTATTAAATTTTAAGTTTAGAGGGGTTTTTTTTGTGGAATTCCGCACGGGTCACCTAGTTTAAAATTGATTTGAACAACAATGTAACGATTTTGACAGTTGAGCAAAAAATTTAACTTTTTCAAACTTCAATCGCTTATAAGTCGCTTAAACGTGGATTTTCGAGATTCTCGTTACGCGGCGCTAGCGGAGAAACGTTCTAAAGAACGCATTTTTTTTAATCTTTCGAATGAAATCAAAATGGAGACGATACGACAATTATTTCGCTAGATAGAGTCAATTTTGTGCCCAAAAATTGAAGTTCGAATAAAAAACGAACCGACACTTTTTAGAGGGTGGGTCTAATTTTCGTCAATAGCCCGCGGGATAAGCTTCAAAATCATAAATTTTCTTGCAATTCGATAAAGAAATGAGCGAGTTTCGACCGGGTATAGGATTCGGCTTAGAGAAATAATATATGGAGAAAATCAACCAATAAAAAAAATTAATCTCCATATATTATTTCTCTAAGCCGAATCCTATACCCGGTCGAAACTCGCTCATTTCTTTATCGAATTGCAAGAAAATTTATGATTTTGAAGCTTATCCCGCGGGCTATTGACGAAAATTAGACCCACCCTCTAAAAAGTGTCGGTTCGTTTTTTATTAGCCTACTTTCCCGTTAAAAATAAAAGAAAGACGAAAAAAGTATTAAAAGTAGCTTAATGCATCGAAAAAATATCGCCAAGTCCAAAAAATATCGCCAAGTTAAAAAAATGTCGCCAAGTCCAAGAAATATCGCCAAGTTAAAAAAATAAAGAGGTAAAATGAATATCGAAAAATTAAAAATTTGAAAGTAGGGTATTGAGATGGGGAATTTGTGTGTCGGTCGGTCTGTCGGTCGGTCTGTCGGTCGGTCGGTTGGTCTGTCGGTCGGTCGGTCGGTCTGTCTGTCCCCCCCTAATAACTTTTGAATGAACATTCCGATTTGGACAAACTTTTTTTTGTTGGAAAGATCTCGGCGAGTACAGCTCATTCCCATATTTGATTTTTTGATTTGAACTATTTTTGGTTCAACTTTGAGCCGTTCAAATAACCGGTCCCGCGATACTAACTTTTTAATGAACAGTCCGATTTGAACAAACTTTTTTTTGTTGGAAAGAACTTTTCAAGGATACTTCATTCCCGTATTTACATTTCCGATTTGAACAATTTTTCATTCAACATTGAACCGCTCAAGCAAGCTGTCACCCCTAATAACTTTTGAGTAAACAGTCCGAAAAAAAAATGACTGACTGTGCAGACGATTTTTTGTTTATTTATTCATTTGGTTTATTGAATTTATTATTATTATTATTTTTGGCAGACGATTTTTTTTTGTAACAAAAATGTTTCATTCACTAGGGCATTTTATTCTTTATTTATATTTAACAACTGGCAACGGATTAAAAGTGAAATTCGAGACATTTTATCAACGGACGAGTTTTTTTTTTCTTTTTTTTTCTTTTTTTTTTCTTTCTTTGATAAAATGTGTTTTGATGTACTTTGTACTTTTAATTTTTTTTTGAAAACAATTGAGGAATTTTTCTATGGAAGAACTGTAACAGTTACATTCTTTAAAAGGTGCGACAAAACTTTATTTATTCATTTATTTACTTTTTATGTGTCTATTTCATCTGATGAGAGAGGTATATTTTGCTTTTAAAAGTATGTTTGACATAATTTTTAGTCTTAGATAATCAAGAGAATAATGATCAGATGCTAGAATGCCGATGTCGATGTACGGGAAAGTAGGCTCGTTTAGTTCTTGACAGAACTTCTTGTTCGAACTTCAATTTTTGGGCACAAAATTGACTCTATCTAGCGAAATAATTGTCGTATCGTCTCCATTTTGATTTCATTCGAAAGATTAAAAAAAATTCGTTCTTTAGAACGTTTCTCCGCTAGCGCCGCGTAACGAGAATCTCGAAAATCCACGTTTAAGCGACTTATAAGCGATTGAAGTTTGAAAAAGTTAAATTTTTTGCTCAACTGTCAAAATCGTTACATTGTTGCTCAAATCAATTTTAAATGCGACATTTCAAGCCAAGGCTTAGCTCGGTAAACCTTAATTGTAACTTTTATTGTTTCAAAATACTATGGTAGTTTTGCGATAACGTTAGTATTTAGTTTAGTAGTAGCCTTGGGTATTTGATTTTAATATAGGGTATCACTTTTGTAGTAGTTGTAAAAGTGAACGTGTCTTTGATCTCTTTAAAAAGTTGTCAGAACAACGGCAGTAGATGGCGATGTTGTGTAAATGAAGCCAATAAAAATTGTCGTATTAAATTTTAAGTTTAGAGTTTTTTTTTTTTTTTTTTTTTGCGGAATTCCGCACGGGTCACCTAGTTGGAATATTGTTTGGATCCGTCACCAACAGCTGCGAGCCGCAAGATGACGCTCAAAGTGGAACCAATGTCGCCTGTAGCGAAGCAAATGTAGTAGGCATTTAGTATTTAGGAGCCGTTGCTTTGGGACAGATCGGCTGATTAATTTCGCTTACAATTTCCCGTTGGTCTTCAAGCTATCAGAAGGTACTACATTTTAGTGGTCATTAAAGGGTTGTTCCAACATTTGGTGCTTTACTAGAAAATTTGCTATTGAGTTAAAACTAGGAAAATTGAGTTAAAACTAGGTTCAAAATAACAAGTATTTAAACAGGACTGCCTCTTTGCAATGCTGGATGCTAGAATAACAGACATGGCCATTTCTTCGCAATAAAATACCTTTGTGGCGGCCAAAAGATTTGAAGTGAAGATATTTTGATAAAGATGATCTGATGACGGTAGCGCGAGCTCATGGAGCGAGCGCAAACATTCGATAAATAAATTGAAGATTTATATAACAGACAAGGTTTTACAGTTGTAATCTACGTTAATAAAAGATATATTTTACACTAAATTGGTGAACCCGGACGTGATCTATACAATGTCTGAGCAAGAGTTATTAAAAAAAATAGCTGATTTAGAGTTTACAGTAGCGAAGCAGGAATTGCTTTTAAATGAAGCACAGCAGACAATGCAGGAGCAGAAAAATACGACTGCCACTGCGACGATGGACTCTCAAATTTCGCCAAGTATTGTGCAGCAGTCTGTTTTTAGAGTGACCGCCAAGCTTCCGCCCTTCTGGCCGGAAAAACCAGAGTTATGGTTCTCGCAGGCGGAATCGCAGTTTGCACTATCCGGCATCACTCAGGATATTACGAAATTTCACCATATTGTGGCCAACTTGGACGCAAGATATGCGGCTGAAGTTGAGGACATTATTAAGTCACCGCCAACAAGCGCCATGTATGAACATTTAAAGAAGGAGTTAGTCCTAAGGCTCTCGGCGTCCGCTGAGCAACGCATTCGGCAAATTCTCGATCAAGAAGAGCTTGGCGACCGAAAACCGTCGCAGTTTCTCCGACATTAAAAATCTCTTGCCGCCGGTTCGGTGGAGTTGACGGAACCCTTGCTTCGCACGCTATGGCTACAGCGTTTGCCTGGACACGTACAGGCTATTCTGCAGGCGCAGGCGTCACTTTCGGCTGAAGAAATGTCCAAAGTGGCAGATCGCGTTCTGGAAGTCCACGTTGCACCTCACGGAGGAGTTGTCAACGCCATTGCCCAGGCAACCGACTCAAATATAACCAGCCGCATAGAGGAGGAGATGCGTGAACTTTCTAGGCAAATTGCAGCAATAAAGATGGGGTTCCAATCTACATCTGAAGGTCGATACTCCCGTAGTAAATCTCGCCACCGCCAAGCACGAGAACGTAATAATGTGAGCCCGCGCCGATTCAGCCCTCGAAAATCCAGCCCTCATTTTAATACCGAAACTTCTCCTTTTTGCTTCTATCATCTAAAATTTGGTTCAAGAGCACATCGATGCAAGTCCCCATGCACATGGTCGGAAAACGAGAACGGCGGCTATTAGCGGCGACGGATAGCTGCCTACCTGAGGGAAGTCGCTTACTTGTGACGGACCGTTCATCAAAGATAAGATTCCTTATTGATACCGGATCCGATCTATGCGTGTACCCACGATCAAAAGTTATGAAACGGCTACCTATATCTAATTTTGAACTCAACGCGGCCAACAATTCAACAATAAGAACTTACGGATCAATCAATTTGTCGCTGGACATTGGTCTTCGGAAAATGTTCTCATGGCGCTTCATTGTGGCAGACGTTTCTGTTCCAATTATTGGGTCTGACTTTTTATCCTATTTCAACCTGTTACCTGACTGCCGCAATAAGAGATTAGTGGATGGAGCCACGGGGTTACATGTTCCAGCGCACACTGAACTGACAAAGCAACTTAGTATCAAACTTTTGAAGCACCGCCCCTCGCCATTTACAGAAATATTGGATGAATTCCCGGACCTCAAACGCTCGTCTGGAACACCTCGAGAAGTCCGTCACTCGACAAAGCATTTTATACGCACCACACCTGGTCCACCCGTCTCTTGTCGTCCACGGCGGTTGGCTCCTGATAGACTAAAAATTGCAAAAGACGAGTTCGAAACCATGATCAAAGAAGGAACTGCCCGGCGTTCCGAATCCCCATGGGCATCGCCATTGCACCTAGCTCCTAAAAAATCTAATGGGTGGCGCCCTTGCGGGGATTACCGCGCCTTGAACTACCGTACAATACCTGACCGCTATCCTGTCAGGCATATTCATGATTTTTCGAATGGAATTAAAGGGTGCAAAGTTTTCTCTGTTATAGACCTAGTTAAAGCATTTACGCAGATTCCAATCAACCCAGAGGATATTCCTAAAACTGCCATCACAACACCATTTGGCCTCTTCGAGTTCCCGTTCATGGGTTTTGGATTAAAAAATGCAGGGCAGACATTTCAACGATTCATGGACGAAGTTCTCAAAGGTCTGGATTTCGACTATCCCTATATCGACGACATTCTTGTCTATTCTAAGAATGCGGAAGAACACAAAACGCATCTGCGTCTGATATTTCAACGGCTGGTCGCACATGGCTTATTGATTAACTCTGCAAAAACCGTCTTGGGGCAACATACTGTCACTTTTCTGGGATATGAGGTTTCCGTCAACGGCACTCGGCCACTGCCTGAGCGCATCGCGGACTTGCAAAAGTATCCATTCCCCAAGTCAGCCCGAGATCTTCGCCGTTTTCTGGGAATGATAAATTTCTACAGGCGTTTTCTGCCAAACGCTGCCCGATTTCAGGCGCCACTTCATGAAGCAGTCGCCTCTCTACGCGGATCTCAACCAATTGCATGGAACCCTGATCTGGAAAGGGCATTCGAGGACACGAAAAAGATGCTGTCGGATGCGACACTTCTGTACCATCCCCGCACAGGAAGCACCTCTGGGACTATTCACCGATGCATCTAACTAGAGCCGCTATATAGACAGGCCGACGCATCAAGATTAAGTTTCACCACTTTGGATCCAATTCCTTAACTTTTACTTTCAAATTTTCATTGTTGCGGAGTAGGGTTACCAGAAAAAAGTTTTGGCACATTGCTAAGCTTTGCCAAATCCACGTGCCGCTAATAATTGCTCACAGTGAAAAATTACCAAAACGCGATTACTGGCCAGAAAAGACAACCACTCAAACACTCAAACACGCGCTGGATCCAAAGTGGTGAAACTTAATCTTGATACACCGACATCTAACCATTGTATCAGAGCAGCAATGATGCAATTTGTGGACGGAGGATGGCAACCTATTGGATTTTTCTCCAAAAAGCTTACCCCCATGCAAGCCGAATGGCCAGCATACTACCGCGAGCTGCTGGTTATCTTTAAGGCTGTGCAGCATTTTCGTCATCTTTTGGAAGCTCATCATTGCACGATATACACTGAAGTGACAAAAGTCATGGGATAGCAATATGCAAATTTTCAGATGGCAGTAGCATCGCATAGAACAGGTATAAATGCGCAGTGCTTTTACAGAGCTTTCATTTCTGTTCAAGTTATTCATGTGAAGAGGTTTTAACGTGATGATGACCGCACGACGTGAATTAACAGACTTTGAACGCGGAATGTTAGTTGGAGCTAGACGCATGGGTCATGCCATTTCGGAAATCGTTAGAGAATTCAACATTCCCAGATCCACTGTGTCAAGAGTGTGCCGAGAGTATGAAATTTCAGGCCTAACATCCCACCATGGACAGCGCAGTGGTCGACCGCCTGCACTTAAAGATCGAGACCGGCGACGTCTGCAAAGAGTCGTAAATTCTAACAGACAAGCAACACTGCGTCAAATCACCGTAGAAATCAATGTGGGACGTACAATGGACGTGTCTGCTAGAACTGTGCGGAGAAATTTGGATTTCTTGGGCTATTCCAGCAGAAGACCGACTCGAGTGCCTTTACTGACAGAACGACATCGCTTGCAGCGACTCTCGTGGGCACGTGAGCATATCGGTTGGTCCCTAGATGAATGGAAAACCGTGGCCTGGTCCGATGAGTCACGATTTCAGCTGGTAAGAGCCGATGGTAGGGTTCGAGTGTGGCGCAGACCCCACGAAGCCATGGACCCAAACTGTCAGCAAGGCACTGTTCAAGCTGGTGGTGGCTCCGTAATGGTGTGGGCTGTTTTTTCATGGCATGGACTTGGTCCTCTAGTGCGACTGGACCGAACATTGACTGGAAATGCTTATGTGCAGCTACTTGGAGATCACTTGCAGCCATTCATGGACTTCATGTACCCAAACAACGATGGGATTTTTATGGATGACAATGCGCCATGTCACCGGGCCACAACTGTTCGCAATTGGTTTGAAGAAAATTCTGGACAATTCCAACGAATGATTTGGCCACCTAGATCGCCCGACATGAATCCCATTGAGCATTTATGGGACACCATCGAGAGGTCTGTTCGTGCCCAAAATCCTGCCCCATCAACGCTTTCACAATTATGGACGTCTATCGAGACAGCATGGCTCAATATTCCTGCAGAAGACTTCCAACGACTTGTTGAGTCCATGCCACGTCGAGTTGTTGCACTTCGCCGGGCAAAAGGAGGGCCGACACGATATTAAGAGGTATCCCATGACTTTTGTCACTTCAGTGTATACTGACCACAAACCCATCACGTTCGCCTTTCAGCAGCGACGAGATAAACTTCCACCGGTTCAGTTAAACCAGTTGTCTTTCATCGGGCAATTCACTACCGACATACAGCATATCAGCGGAGCCGATAATGTGGTTGCGGACACCTTCTCTCGGATCGCAGCTGTTAACATTTCGCCGGTCAACATCGACGTTTTGGCCAACGCTCAAGCGAACGACCCTGAACTACAGGAACTATTGTCATCAAAGAGCTCCTCCTTACACCTGGAATCTGTACAATTTCATAATAGTAACACGAGGCTGATTTGCGACACGTCGCTGCCAAAACCAAGGCCCTTCGTTCCGACACCACTTCGAAAACTGGTATTCAACTCCCTACACGGCCTCAGTCATCCAGGAACCCGGGCATCAGCACGACTAGTATCTTCCCGGTTCGTGTGGCCACGCATTCAGGGTGACTGCAGAGTTTGGGCCCGAGCTTGTCAGCAATGTCAACAAGCAAAGGTGGGGCGACACGTCCTTTCACCACTGAAGGAATTCACTTTACCGCAATCTAGATTCCGACACGTGCACATTGACCTGGTTGGACCTCTTCCTTTGGTGAAGAACTACCAATACTTGATGACTGCCGTTGACCGCTTTTCTCGATGGCCAGATTCTTGGCCACTGGAAGGGATCACAGCCGAAGAAGTCGCCCACGCCTTCGTCACTGGATGGATCTCTCGATTTGGTTGTCCCGAAACCATCACAACAGATCAGGGGCGACAATTTGAGGCGCAATTGTTCTCGCAGCTAGGAAAATACTCCGGTTTCTGGCGCTCTCGTACCACAAGCTATCATCCGTGTTCCAATAGCATGGTGGAACGTTTTCACCGCCAACTGAAAGCCTCCTTGATGTGCCATAACGACTCTTCATGGCTGGAAGCGCTTCCGATGGTTCTTGGTATCCGCAGTGCCATTAAAGAGGACCTTAACGCATCAGCAGCTGAGCTAGTTTATGGAGAGCCATTACGCCTCCCAGGTGAAATGCTAACAAGAAATGATGATCAATCCATGGATGTTAGATCCATGGTCGATCGGCTCCGTTGTTACATGGCCCGACTGCGGCCTGTACCGGGGTCACGGCACGGCATACGTCGAACTTTTGTACACAAGGACTTAGCTACATGCACGCATATGTTTTTAAGAGATGATACAGTACGAAACTCGTTAGTTCCTCCCTACTTAGGTCCCTACCGAGTGGTCGAGCGCAACGACAAAACGGTGGTCCTCAAAATTGGTGTCAAAGACGTTAGGGTATCCATCGATAGAGTGAAACCCGGTTACACACTCAACGATGAGCAGGATCAGGCAGCGACAAACCACTCCCAGGCTCTCCCAAACCTGAACTCTTCAGCTGACTCAGGGTCTACCTCACCAAAACAAAATAATAAGCAGCCTGGCATCCTCAAGACTCCGGGCTACACTACACGTTCAGGTCGCCACGTCCGGTTCAAAATACCGTATGTTGGAACCATATACTACCCAGGGGGGTATTGTGGCTTCCAAAAGATTTGAAGTGAAGATATTTTGATAAAGATGATCTGATGACGGTAGCGCGAGCTCATGGAGCGAGCGCAAACGTTCGATAAATAAATTGAAGATTTATATAACAGACAAGGTTTTACAGTTGTAATCTACGTTAATAAAAGATATATTTTACACTAAACCTTTATTTCAACAAAAACTACCCAAAATCTTCAGGGTCAAATACAATTTCAAAGAACAACTTTCAAACTTCTGTTGAAACTCATTTTTAACAGACTTCAACAAAGGAGGAGGTTATACAATTCGTCGGAGTTTTTTTTTTTATGTTATAAGATACAAAATACGAAGACGCCTGCACCGATTTCAAAAATTCTTTTTTTGTTTGAGAGTTTCCCTTCCAATTGGTCCCTTCATCTCATGGTCCGAGTTTGATAACAGGAACCTGCAGAAATATCGTGACAGTAATCGTAATAATGACAATTTTGGATACAAGGCTTCTCTGGATTACATAAAGAAATTCATTTCTATGGTTCTTTTTATCTTCATCTAATGCTGATTAGAGCTCCTGTAGAAGACAGGCTGACCTATGCCGCCATTTTGATGCCCACGGTCTCAGATGTAAACAAGAGCACGCTGCTATGTTGGCGCCTTTATCGCTTTTATTGTGCGTTTTACAATTTCGTTAAAAATAAATTTCCGAGTTGCGTATCAAAAAAAAAAAAAAAAGTCTTATCCTTTGGAAACGTGAATATACAAATGAAAAAATTTTTGAAAAAAAAAAATCAACATTTTACAGTATCATATTTTATTTACATGGAATTATAATGCAAATGAACTTTAATAAGAAAATTAAGTACTGTTTAAGGAGTTCTTTCTCTGAGAATTAATTTCTCGGTGATTTTGCGAATTTTACCGAAAGTTTCTTCTATATATAAAGTTCAAATTATTCATGGGGCTTAAATTTTGGCATTTACAGCACGCTCAAGTATTTTCCCAAAATAATTTCTTTTAATTCTGTATAATTGGGTGAATTCTAAGGCAAGTAAAATGTATTTTTCAAAATTGGCTGTGAGTTTATATGAGGTATAATAACTAAAACTGGATGAGTAAATAAATAAATACCTCCACTAAAAAATGTATGAACTTATGTCCAACAATAAAATGTAGAATTTTAAAAAATAAAAACCTAATAAATAGATGATGTCAATTTTAATTACTTTTTTAAAGTGCCTTTCTGAACTGACGTTTTTGTTGATGATTCCTAAAGAAGCGATTTACTGTCAAGGATCTCTCAGTTATTGTTTACTTCAGAAGAAAATTATCCAACTAAAAACTACTTATAACTTAAAAGTTGAGCATGAAACCTGAATGAATTTTCAAAAGATGACATTTAAATATAAGAGCTGGCCAAGGAAATCAATCTTCAATTATTTGCTTAAAAATTTCAATTTTTAATGTTATAAAAACATTGCTTTGATTTGTTTGAAGTAGTAATGAAAAATCAGACATTCAATTACGACGCATTCCTCGCAAAATTAAAAGTACGACGAGTGTTTAAATTTGTTTGGCGATAAACATTGGTAAGAAAAACATTTTACCGCCAAGATTTATGGCAAACCTGTTATTTCTTAAGGTCTTGTTTTTTTAATTACTACAACAAAAGTTTCAGTGTGTAGACCAGTTTTTGGTTTAATTCGGGAAAAAGAATACACTTCATAACAAATTCTAACCAAATGGATAAGGTATCCATAAAAAAACAAGCGCACTAACTATGCAAAGTTGGAAATTTTTAGGCGGAATCCAATTTTTGTGCCGGCAGTTCATAATCCAATTCTTCCTTCTTTTTTCACATGTTGAGAACCTAAACATTCGGATTTTATTCCTCGAGTGATTGCTATAATTTATTGCAGCACAATCACCCATTTTTCTGTTTATAAACCTACAAACCGGCGAGGTTTTTGTTTGCAGACGACACAGTTCCTATTTCTACAGCGAAAAACTAGTATTGCTTTGAAATATAAATTAGTTGAAAAACCTTTAATATTTAAATGGGTTTGACTAAACTTGAACACACATAAATACCAAAGGAAAAACAAAGATTAGTTTTTAGTGTCAATCGTTTAAAATTTTAGACGCGTTGATAGTTTTTTTCTTCTTTTTACTTCCTTTTACGTAGTAAAGGAAGTATTGTGATCGCGAAAAAAAATCACTCAAATTCGGGTCTAAATTTTGATTTTGCTCACCCCTGAATGAATGTTGAGTCGTTTTTTCGACCTGTCAGCACGTGCATATGTACCTGCCAACATATAACCAGCCGAAAAATCATTTTCAACCACCCCCGAGTTAATTACGACGAGTTTCCTCGTGACGTCTGTATGTGCGTATGTGGGTCGCATAACTCAAAAACTAAATGCCATAGAAGCTTTTAGCTTGGTATGTAGGCTCTGAGGATGGTCTAGTTGTGCACCTCCCCTTGTGGGTGCATTTGAATGTTCCCAAGGGGGTGTTTTACCCCTTTTTTGGGGTGAATCAGTGTTAATTTCAATGCAGACTCAAGTGATATGAATTGGCGCGACCACTTGGCGATATGTCGCCAAGCTTTTGGTCGCCAAGTGTTTGACGCCAACTTGGCGACATATCGCCAAGTTGGCGACAAATTTGGCGAAAAAAAATATTTTTGAATTTGGGTTCAATTTGGCGCTATTGACGATATTTCGTGAAAAATCCACTGAATGATGTTAAAATCGGCGATATTTAGAAAATGAATCATTGTAAAACATTTGTTTTCATTGTTTCGTGGCAAACTAGGGGTGTAAATGTTCAAATTGCTATCTTGCTCACTCCTAGCACTATTTTAACACTAAGGCATCTACAAAGAAATTTACACGTAAAAGGAAGTAGTGTGGGACCCATACCAGATTTTTCTTAAACAGTTTATTTTATGGAGCATTTACTTAGGAAAATTAGGTGAAGTTTCGTAATGGAAACATTACCTTATTTCAGAAGTCCATTTACCCTAAAAAGAATAAAATAAAAATGTGTTTGAAAAAAAAATTGAACCGACTTCAGAACTTCAGTCGAAAGGTGCTCTAAAAAGTAAAAAATAATTTTATTCTTTGAACACCATCGATACTACATGTAAACAGAAGTTTTGAAGTCAATGCAAAAACTATATTTAAAATGATGTTTTACTGCATTTTGCTAAACTTTTCAGAGAAACCATTGAAAGTTAAGTGCTTAATATTTGTACCATTACATCAACATGTGGTTGTCAATGTTTTATTTCTAATGCAGCAGGTGAATAGGAAGACAATTCTTTCACCGTAAAAAAAAAACAAAAGAAAAGATACAAGGAGAACATATATACAGAGTTCATGGCGCAAGTCTAGACAACAGCTATCTAGCTTCCCAGTATCTGGAGTAGATGGAAAGTTCTTTGGTTGTCTTTAGTTGTCAATGCGATTAACCCATTAATGCCTGACATTTTTTTTCCCAATGTTGAATATTTAATTTTTAGTTCTATTTGCATATCTTTTCTTTATTTTTAGTTAAGCTTTTTGTTTCAAGTTTTGGTTTGGCAGCATTTGAAAGAAGCAGACGATAAATTAATAATCGCTTGGAATTCTATAATTTTTGTCATTCTTGAAACATGAACTCTTGATACTTGATCGCGATTTTGTTCTGAGCATTCTTGATATGCCAAATTTAGCCATTCTTGATGAAATGTAAATATTGTAAATAAAGTGTTTTAATTTATTTAAATTATCGTTAAGTGTTCCTTGAAGAACATGAACAGCTTGACATATGGAATTAAAATAACTGAATTCTTGAAGAAGTATTTAGAAGTCTTGATCTTCTATTGAAGCTTGAAATTATCCCGAATATATTTTTTTTATGGTGCCGAAACCCGGGAACAGTGGAATAAAAGGTAAGCTGTACCTTTTTCTTCATTGTTAAATTTGGAACTGTGTAAATTTAAGAAGTTTCCTGAAATAAATTTTAATAAACATGAATGAGTTAGAAAGAACAAATTTGAATTCTTTAGAAAAATTGAAAAATAAAAGAGCAACTGTTAGAACGACCGTAACTAAACTAGTAACAAAATGTGAAAAGTTATTATTAAATGTCACAGAAATTGCAGATTTTGATTCTGTAAGCGAATCGTTGGAAATCTTAATTGAAAAAGAAAAATTGTTAAAAGAATTCGATTCCGAAATTAATGATTTAATAACCGACAAAGATGAATATGAAAAAGAAGTAAATACCGTTGAAGAATATTCTAACAGAATATTAAGCTTGAAATTTAGGCTTAAGAATGCACTAATAAAGCGTAACGTAGATAAGGAATTTAACGCACTTGATTTCACTGATAAGGATTCTATGGTTGAAAATAAAAGGGCTTCTGCAGTAAAACTGCCTAAATTGCAGATAAATAAATTCAATGGAGATTCGAGTCAGTTTCTCGAGTTTTTCAATCAGTTTTCTAACTCAATTGATTCGAATGAATCTTTGACTGCAATTGAAAAATTTCAGTATTTAAAGTCACTGCTGTCAGGACCTGCGTATAATGTTGTAGCGGGATTTCAATTGACTGATAAAAATTATAATGTATGTTTGAAATTGCTTGAAGAGCGATATGGAAGACGAGAAAACATAATCAGTTGCCACATGAATAAAATTCTAAATCTTGAAGGAGTGAAGTCTTCTAATAATGTTAAGGGTTTAAGAAAACTTTATGATGACGTAGAAGTTAGTGTAAGAAATCTCGAAGTAATGGGAGTTACATCAGGCTCTTATGGGCATTTGTTACTGCCTATATTGCTAAAATTGTTACCTGAAAATTTAATATTAGAATTTCAAAGAAAACGGGATCCAGATAAAGACGCAGAAGTTGCCGAATTAATTAATTTTATTAAAGATGAACTTAGATGTCGCGAAGCTACCAGTGGGATACTCTCTTCAGCTAAAACTTCTGAAGGTTCTCAAATTAAACATCAAAATTTTTCTCCTGGAAACAGTATACCTTCGGCTGCTGCTTTAAATGCCAATGTGAAGCAGTTCTGCATATTTTGCAACGCTTCAGAACATAAGGGAATAAATTGCACAAAACTCACGGATGAACAAAAAAGATATAAATTAAAAAAGGAAGGACGTTGTTATAAATGTTTCTTTAAATCTCATTTATCAACAGATTGCAAATCTAAGATAAATCCCTGTACAAAATGTGGTAGTTGTAACCATAACTATTTATTTTGCTTTAAAGAAAAGAAAACAGAAAGTTCCGAGAATAACAAAATGGCGGCAATTGTATCTATGATGTCAGAACAAGAAACTAAACAAAATAATTCGACGCTTTTACAAACTTGCTGTGTGTCTGTATCTGCTGGAAATAAATGCATATTAACGAGGGTTCTTTGTGACAGTGGGTCAGAAAGGTGTTTTGTGAAAAGTTCTTTAGTGAAAGAACTGAAATTGAAAGCTATTAGGAAAGAGAATTTGTTAATTTACCCCTTTGGGCAGAGACAACCTTCTGAATCTTGTTATGACGTGGTTGTTCTAGAACTTAATAGTATCGTACATCCTCGCAACTCTGTTAAAATAGAAGCTCTTGTTGTACCCAATATTACTGGAGCTAAAATAAAACCTGTAGCCGTTGAAGTCATTGAAGCCATGAGAAAAAGGGGTTATACACCCTCAGATGTGGGTCTTGAATCGGAAATTGAAATATTGTTAGGTTCTGATTTCTTATGGAAAGTTCAAAAAGGAATTGTGGAAAACTTAACTAAAGAGCTGTATGTCGCTGACACCATATTCGGCCATACTGTTCAGGGAAGAACGGATTCTAATAAAATGGACATAAATTGTCTAAGGGTTTCTATTGGGTCTATAGATGCTCAGCTAAAAGCATTTTGGGATTTAGAAAATCTCGGTATAATAGAAAATAATGAAAAAAACATTACCGATTTAGAAATGGTAAAGGAATTTGAAGCCAATTTAAAATTTGTCAACGGTCGTTATGAAACACGGTTATTGTGGAAGGATTCTAAAGAGTCACTTGGAAATAATCTAGAAATAGCGAAATCAAGGTTTTTGAATTTAGAAAAGAAATTCCAGAATAACCAATCCCTGTTTGCAGATTACAATTCCATTTTGCGAGATCAATTAGAACAAAATATAATACAAATTTGTCCTGAAAATCTCGCTAATAACGACTGTTATTACATGCCGCATAGACCTGTAATTCGTGAAGATAAAACTACAACAAAAACGAGAATTGTTTATGATGCGTTATCAAACCAAGCTGGTTGTTCGTCGCTAAATGAATGTTTAAATCCTGGCCCTAATTTGAATCCAAATATATTAACAGTAATTTTAAAATTTCGTGAACATAAAATTGCATTTTCAGCCGATATTGAAAAGGCTTTCCTCCAAATATCTATCGCTGAAGAAGACCGTAACTATTTAAGGTTTTTATACTATAAGAATTTTGATAAAGATGATGAAGTCATTCCCTATAAAATGTCAAGATGTACTTTTGGCGTAACTTGCAGCCCATTCATTCTCTCTTGTACAGTAAAACATCACATAAACCAATATAAAACATCGCATGCGAAAACAGTTGATATGCTAAATTCGTACCTATTTGTCGATGATTTGTTTTTCGGGGCAGATTCTACCCAAGAAGCTTTTAAATTATCTGTAGAAGCTGTTGACATTATGAAGGAAGGGGGAATGAACTTGAGAAAGTTTGAAACTAATTCAGAAGAACTTAGAGCTAAATGGAATGAGCAGGACTGTATTGATAATAATTTTAATTCTGATAACACTTCGCTAAAAGTGCTGGGGTTGATCTGGAACTGCGAAAATGACACTTTGAGTCTAGATTTTCGTCATTTGTTATCAAAAATTAATGATAACTGTACTAAACGAAATGTCCTGAGAATTGCAGCTATGATTTTTGATCCGGTTGGATTCATAGCACCCTTTGTCATTCGTATAAAATGCTTCTTGCAAGAACTATGGATAGCGGGACTGGATTGGGATGAAAATTTTTCTAGTGAGCTACAAACTAACTGGAAAAGTTGGCTTTCAGAAATTAAAGATCTAAATCAATTGACAATTTCAAGGCATTACTTTGACTCTCTAGTAATCACAGAAAAAACTAATATTCAATTGCATGTTTTTTCTGACGCAAATCCAAAGGCGTATGGTGCAGTAGCATATTTGCGTTATCAAACATCTGAAGGTAATTTCAAGACCAGTTTTGTAATGTCTAAATCAAGGGTTGCACCACTCAAGAAAATTACACTACCGCGACTTGAACTAATGGGTGCACTTATTGGTGCAAGGATCGTAAAATATATTAAACCTTTTCTCTTAGTATCGGACATTTTTTGTTGGACTGATTCGGAAATCGTTCTTCATTGGATACAGGGTACAAAAGAAAAATGGAAACCTTTTGTTGCTAACCGCATTGCGGAAATACATGAATTATCAGATCCTAATTCATGGGGGCATTGTGAGTCAAAAATGAACCCTGCAGACCTAATTACTAGAGGTTGTTCTGCAAAATCCCTTATAAGTTCTAAAATATGAAGGAACGGTCCAGAATTTCTTTCCCTACCTGAAGAACAATGGCCAAGTTTTAAAAAGCGCACAAAACAATTACCCGATGTTTCTGATGAACTCTCTCGAAAATCTACCAACATTCTTTCTTGTGTACTAAATAAAAATGAAAATGATCCAATCTTGAATTTAGCAAAATATAGTTCTTTAACAAAACTTTATCGCGTTACAGCATGGGTTTTCAAATTTATCTTTACTAATATATAAAGCTGTAGAGTTTGTTTGTTTGTTTGTTTGTTTGAACGCGCTAATCTCAGGAACTACTGGTTCGATTTGAAAAATTCTTTTTGTGTTGAATAGTCCATTTATCCAGAAAGACTTTAGGCTATAGTTTGAAAAGATTCGATAAGCGGTTCGTTTTTTATTCGAATTCAAGGCAATTTTCTCATAAATCGCCGAATACTGGGGTTAAAAATTACTTGCACATATTAATGTTATATATCGTTGGAAGCAGAAAAATTTTGTCCGTCCTATGCAGTTTGTTCCGATTCTCTAACTTAAACACAGCACAAGTTATTCAATTTTTAAACTTGCCTTTAGCAAGGCTTCACCCGATTTCTTGCAATACTTGGTTCATTAAAACCATCAATAAAAAATAAACTAATTATTCTACAGTTTTGATTTTTACGCCATTGGATAGAGCGATATTTTTAACCCCAGAATTGATTCGACTTACAGTCGAAGAACCAAGCTTTTATCTCTACTAGAAAAAAAGTTACAAGCGTTTGAACTTTGAGTTCGAAAACCTCTTTCCTGATCAAACTATTAAAGTTTTATTGCGTTGCTATGGCGACATCTTTTAAATTCATTGTTGGTGTCCTTTTCTTCATTTCGTTTCTTAAAAGCATTTCATTTTACGGCGTTTCAACAAGGCAAATAATGCGATCGTCCGTGTTTCAGTTGAATTCCTGCATACTTAATGGCTTATATTTTTTTTCTGGTACCATTTTGAAAATGTGTTTCAAATTAAATTGTAATTCATGTTTTTAGCAGGGATTTTTTTTTGGCTGCGATCTAAATATTAAAACAACTTTTTTGTTTGGAATTTTGCAATTAATGTTACAGGAAGAGAGCGGTTTGGAAATATTTGTTTTTGGTAGGGAATTGTATTTGTTTATTAGGGAGAGTGTTAAATATGTGCTCCTTGACATTGTTTTTATTCCTGAGGAAGCATGTGCAAATAATGCGATTGACTATTTTAGGCGGGAAAGTTTTTTAGCGAGCCGCTTTAGCGGGGAGTAGTTTTTTGAAACCGGTTTCGCTAAAACTTTCCTCCCTCCTTTAAATGCGAGCCGCCTTGGCGGCGAGTAATTTGTTTTAAGTTTCCTTACTACTTTAAAGGCGAGTCGCCTTGGCAGCGAGTAGTTTGCTGAAACTTTCCTCTCTACTTTAAAAGCGAGCTGCCTTTGCGGCTATATATCATTATGTACCGCCTTGACGGCGAGTAGTTTATTTAAATTTTCATCACTACTTTAAAGCCCGTGCAACGCCGGGCCCCACAGCTAGTCTCTAATATTAGAGTTAAAATTCAAGAAAGGAATTTGGAAGAATTAACAGCTGAGGAAATATCTCGCGCAGAAATTTTCTGGGTGAAAATTGTTCAAAGGGAAAGTTTTAACGACATTATAAAATGCTTGGAATCTGAAAAGAAGATTCCCAAGGACTCTAATCTTTTTCAACTAAACCCTGTATTATCTGAAGGTCTACTCTTAGTACGTGGAAGGTTACAAGAGTCGAAATTGTCTTTTTATGTTCGACATCCAATTATAATTCCTGATAAACATCTATTCACGGACTTGGTAATAAAAGATTCTCATGAAAGAGTCTTGCATGCTGGAGTTGCAGATACTTTAGCACAAACTCGAGAAAAATTTTGGATTCCAAAAGGAAGACAGTGTGTAAAATCTGCTCTCAATAATTGTTATATTTGCAAGAAATTTAACGTTCGTTCGGGTCAGCAAGTAATAGCTCCTCTTCCCAGTGACCGAATTAACGAATGTCCTCCCTTTACGGTCTCCGGGCTTGATTTCGCGGGACCGCTTTATGTTAAGGGCAGTGAAAATAAGAACTACATTTTATTATTTACCTGTTCTATTACACGAGCAATTCATCTAGAACTTGTCAAAGATATGACAACTGCAGAATTTTTATTGGCTTTTCGCCGATTTATTTCTAGAAGAGGTTTGTGTGTCATTATATATTCAGATAATGCAAAAAGTTTCAAAAGAGCTGAAATTGAATTGAAGAAATGTGGAAGGCAATCTACCATCCAGAAGTCAAAAAATTTTACTCCACTCTTGGAATCACTTGGAAGTATATAGCTGAACGTGCAGCATGGTGGGGTGGTTTTTATGAAAGAATGGTTCGCTCGATTAAAACCAGCCTTCGTAAAAGCATAGGAAGATCATCTTTGACTCTAAGTGAGTTAGAAACTCTTCTTGTAGAAGTTGAGGCCATGATTAACTCTCGACCTTTAACCTATGTTTATTCTGAATTCGAAGAACCATTACCTCTTACACCTGCCCATTTTTTAATTGGTAAACGAGCTATGTGTTTGCCTATTGTGAAGATTAACGATTTAAATTTACCAGGAACCAAGGAAAATTTACTTAAACGTTTGCGCTTGCGTGAAACCAATTTAAATCACTTCTGGTAGCGCTGGAAAAATGAATATCTCTTAAATTTAAGATCAGCCCATCATACAAATCAAATAAAAGGTCATGATTTTAAAGTAAACGACATAGTGTTAATACACGAAGAGAAACTGCCAAGAACATTTTGGAAAATGGGAAAAATTACAGAAACCTTTGTAGGCAGAGATGGAAAAATTCGAGCCTGTACATTAAAAACAGCAAATAGCATTATGAGAAGACCCGTTCAACTGCTTTATAATCTGGAGCTAACAGACTTTAAGTAATAACTCTTTTTTGTGGACTCTAAAAAAAAAAAACTTGTGCTTAGTATTCTTGGATAGAATGTTTGAAATTGTTCATAAATAATTTTGTACTTTATATTTTTTAGGAAGCTCCTGTTCTTTTATGACGTTTGAAAATCTTGATTCAAACTGATCTTGTATAGTAAGATGTTACACGGATTTTATTTTCAATTAACGTTGCATTTTCAATTATTTTGATGAACTGCTGTTCTTCTGGGGGGAATTGTTGAATATTTAATTTTTAGTTCTATTTGCATATCTTTTCTTTATTTTTAGTTAAGCTTTTTGTTTCAAGTTTTGGTTTGGCAGCATTTGAAAGAAGCAGACGATAAATTAATAATCGCTTGGAATTCTATAATTTTTGTCATTCTTGAAACATGAACTCTTGATACTTGATCGCGATTTTGTTCTGAGCATTCTTGATATGCCAAATTTAGCCATTCCTGATGAAATGTAAATATTGTAAATAAAGTGTTTTAATTTATTTAAACTATCGTTAAGTGTTCCTTGAAGAACATGAACAGCTTGACATATGGAATTAAAATAACTGAATTCTTGAAGAAGTATTTAGAAGTCTTGATCTTCTATTGAAGCTTGAAATCATCCCGAATACATTTTTTTTACCCAAAGATATTTTGCATACTGGTTACAAACAGTGTTTAATGGACGGCAAAAATAATAAAAAAAATATTATGTAAAAAGTAATTTTTTTGTCAAGGAAAAAAAGATCGTCCCTTAAAAGTTACGGTAGACCCTAGAAGGTACACACTTTTTTTACTAAAACTTTTTTTCTGCCTACGATACAATATTTAAAAAAAACATTTTATAAGAAGAGATAAAATCAGCAATTAACATAAACTGAGAAGCTGGGAATAACTATGAAAACTTAGCTTTTTTTCTTGAGATTGTGAACAATGTCATTTTTGATAAAGATTTTATTAAAACTGCTACAGAACACACTTTACAATGGTTATGTGCTTCAATCTGTTAATGACAAATTGAAACAATACCAAGGTACTAACTGAACACTATTAGATGGTTGAAATGTTCATTTTGGGGAAATTCAGAACCTTTTTTGGACCGTCCCTAAAAAAGGGACGATAGGCATTAATGGGTTAAAGAACCTGGATTCATTGAAATTTATATTTTTAGTTGAATTATAGTTTCGAATGATTCTATTTAGTGTTTTTGCACCGATGGAAAGTCGTAGCCGAACAGCATGTAACGGTAATCAACCGAGCGATAGTTATGGCACACCCTAGAAAAATAATTGACTTAACACATTTTACTTTTAAAAGAAATAAAAAAAAATTTACAGATAAAAAAAACTTTAAAAAGATATAAGAAAATGAAAATACATTGAAGGCTTTACAAATCTTACGGCAAACACAGTTGCTCCAGTGGTGACCACAGAAAATTTCTCACGACTTCAACGTGAAACCGGAGTTGCGCTGAAACAAGACCGATACGAAGAGAATCCCAGAGTAATTTGATTTCACAAAGTCAGGTCGTGGAGGTCTCGCAGGTAAAGGGGGATGGTCCACGAAGCCCCCTTAAAATTTCTAATCCGCAGAGAGCTTTTCCAGTGGTAGTGACGAAAAGGACAAGCCGGGATTCGATAGCGAATTCGGCGCCTCATTAGGATAGTAGGCCTCCTTCCTTGTCTGCGTACCGCGGTGAAGATCTTAACCCGCCGATGCCCAATACAGTCAGCGAAACTCGCCAAGCAGCATCAGTGTAACGTCAAAAGGGGCGCCATGACGGCGGGCCAACACCAGACCCCTTTTCACCAGCGTGGGCTTCTATAGTAGAATGAAACTTAACTTGACAATGAACGTCACTACGGGCGGTGCCAATAAGAGCTCACAAGCAGTTAGCGATCTTCTCTCATTCGCCAAGTAGGCTGTGACGTTTTATCTAGCTCGTTTTTCATAGGCTAACGTCACGCAAACGCCATGCTGACGTCACGATGCTGTTGGCAAGAAAGGTTGCAGTGTAGAAAAGTATGGATCCCCAAAACAAATTAGGACGGCTGGCTGAACACACTCGACGCCAACATCGGCGGTCCGGTCTTGTTTTCCATCAAAGGATATGCGGTGTCTTTTGCAGCAAGAGATAGGGGGACGCCACACCGACTTTAAAACTTGTGTTTAAATGTAGTATCGATGGTGTTCAAAGGATAAATTTACTTTTTAGAGCACTTGCCGATTGAAGGTCTGAATTGGGAACATTTTTTTTTTCAAAAATATTTTCTTTTATGTTTATCGAATTAGGTTTTTTTTTTTTTAAATGGCAGGCTACAAAAGGAGGAACACAAAATAGAAACACAAACACATAGCAAAATTAAAAAACAGAGAAAGACACAAAGGCTTGTCTTTAGCCCAAGATGAGCTGAGTCCATCTCCCTCTCCGTACGGCAGAGCATGCAAGTTGGACTGCCACGAAAGTTGAATCTGTAAAGGTGTTTCGCGAGACAATAGTGTCCCGTCAGGAGTCTGAAAAGAGCAACTGCTTTAAATCTAGGGAAGTCCGGGATGTCTGTGATGGATATGAACCAGGTTTTGGATGAGTTGCTTTCATGGAAATTATTAGATAGGTTGTCCTGGAACAGGTCTCTGATTAGTAACGCTTTTATTTATATCCTAATATCTCAGTATATTTCTAAACGTTTTCTAACGAATCTAGGCATGCATAAATAAAACACACATTTCTAAGAAAAAGTTATGCTTTATTAATGTCGATTTTTCAATTGAATAATAGTTTAAGCACAAAGCAATTTAATCGTTTGCATTTAACCGTTGCTGCAAAAGCTTAGTGGGAAAAAAGCCCATAGCACCTATGACAACTGCAAGGAGGAAAATGCGGAGAGTAAGAAATGAACTTGGTTGAGACAAGCCAGCTCTCGGTTCACTGAGTATAATAGCATCGATGTATTAAGGGCTCACGCTCCAAAAAATCCGAAGTCTGGAATTGAAGAAATCCTCAAGGAAATCCTTGAGGAAAACTCTATAAGAGGAGCGTTCGGAGATCCACGGCAATATCTGAACAGAATCATCACACACACATGGAGGATTTCCTCAAGGATTGGTTCCTAAAGGAAGTCCTTCGGATTTTCTATTGCTTGTGGATATGGCCCTTAATAGCTGGATGATTCCGACGGCGGAAAAGCGAGAGTTCACTGCACTCTGAAAGCTATCCAATTCCGTTACTGAAGTTGTGTAAAAGGCTCGTCATGAAAATGAGCCTAAACTCTGTATAAGCGTTATTAGAATCGAGGGAGGCCATATGTAAATCTATTATCGTCTACTCAATATGGCAACAATGAAGTTCGGCAATCACATTTCCCACTGACTCGTATGTGACCGTCGTTGCATTTGAAAAATCGTACTAAAATTCTACTGATAGGAGGCCTGTTTGAAAAATGCCTAAGGCGAGCAAAAATCAAAAGTCAAACGGAAATTCAAAATCCGAAGACATTGTCGTGGATGTGTCGGTGGTTCCCGCGAAAGCGACAGAGAACATGCTCCTGAATCCAAACGACTTGGACAACAGCCCCGCCTGTAGAATTTGCTACAACGGAAACAGCAAAGAGAATCTTCTGAGACCTTGCTGGTGCAGAGGTAATGTAGGGACGATTTCGACAATTGGGAATCTGGCGATCTTGTCTTTGGCGCCAATGTATGCGCGAGGGAAATCTCGGTACTTGCGAATTAACTCCACCACAGCTACAGATTTGGCTGTTGAAACAGATATGGAAAATTAAATGGCGGGTTTCTTTTTTTGGCAGTTTTAGATAACTGCATAAGCTTGCAAATAACAACCGCCAAATAAATCGCCAAATCTGTAGCTGCGGTGGCGATAATACGAAATGAAATAACTATCGCCTAAAATTTGACGACAGCGCCAGATTCCCAGTTGGCGACATATCCTGATAATGTTAGTATAACCATGAAAATTTAGAGGGGGAGAGGGGGAAATTATCATAATATGGAAAATGGCCACATTGGAGAAGAGCGAATTTCCACTGCTTAAGTAGTTGACGCCATTTTTGGGGACATTTCGATAATTGGGAATCTGGCGCGGTCGTCAAATTTTTGGTGATTATTATTTCATTTTGGTAACAGTCGTAGCCACAATCATTTGTTTACGTTTGCAAAGGATAGATTTCTCTTGCGCATGCATTGGTGACAAAGATTTGAGACTAATGGACTGAGATCGCCAGATTTCCAACAACCTAAATCGTACCCCATTTTTTGCTCCTCAAACTTCAACTTCGCATTTTAATTCAACTTTTGGATGAATCCTTGTTTAAGGCCCGGCGATAAATTATTAAATCTGGCAACCATTAGATTTATCATTTCTAATTTAGATTTATGGTTTTCTGGCAACCATTTATTAATTCTACCCACAGTCTGAAAAAAATCGCCAAACCCGGTCCCTAAAGTAGGAATTTACCCAACTTTTCATTTTAATTAATGGTTTGATTTTTCCATTTGGTAAGTTATTTTGGTGAAAATGTGCTTGGGTCCCTGCTTGGCGCATTTTCAAAAAGTCGCCAACTGGCGCGTTTTTCCTTGTCTCGCGGAATTGAATGCTCCGAGAGACATTACGCAAAAATGGTGTTTCTATGGCGACAAAACCGAAATCCGTGTTTGGCGAGAAAAGGGACCCAAAGCACAGATTAACCGTTATTTTATATTTTAATCACTTAATTTGATTATTTGGCGTAGTTTATCTTATTTTAACACAGCTTTTTAGTCTTTAATCGTTACTTTATTTAGAAAGTGATCAATGTTTAACTTTAAGCAATATTGATTCAATTCATCCCTCAGATATTTGAGGGGATCAATGACACGTCTGGAAATGGTTGTATGCAGAGTCCTATCTTTAGGGGCCATAAACAAATGAGGTTCCGTTGTGAGGGGCAGGGTTTGTGAAATTGTGACAGTTTGTGACAGGGGGAATGAGGGGTAACAAGAAATGTGACATCACGCGTTTTTTATGAAAAGATGTAGCGTGACAAGGGGAGGGGGTAAAGCGAAGTGTGGCACTTTGTGACAAAAGGGGGAGAGAGTCAAATGTAATGAAAAAATAAGTGTGACATCATTTATGGACAGCCTCTTACCAAAGGCAAAAGCACCTCCCGGGCGGTCTCTGCTATACCGGTTATGAACTGGAATAAGATCGTCCATATTCGCTTATGATCACTGGGGCGCGTTTTTTTCTCTCATGATCCAAAGTCCCTCAAGTTACCAATTGAAATTAATTGGAGATACTGTATCGGGTTGTTCGACTCTTGGTCTTGAATCAAAAAACAGCTTTCTTCCGAGCCCCATCTAACCGGTTAAACCACGTGTTTGTAACTCCGTACGAGTAAGTACGGGAAATCCTCCTCACAAGTCTCAAGATGTGAAATTTTGGTTCTGACGTAGTCACTCCGCCGGATTTCGCGGTTAAAACGGTAAAAGCAATTTCTGCGGCGGATTTTTTTTTCCCCGCCAATTCAGCATGTTTCACGTTATGATAATGGGGCTTAGCACTTCTGATGACATACCTATTTTTCTTTCTTTGCCAACATCCGTGTCAAATAGAGCGTGGGTAATCAAGAAAAGCATCTAAAATACGATAATCGTACCAGTGTAGTAATTCTATTTCATCAAAATAGTCGCGATTCGTGTAACTAACAACCAAAAAATTAGACGACTTTGTTTCGGGGGAACCATTAACCCATTAATGCCTAGCGTCCCTTTTTAGGGACGGTCCAAAAAAGGGTCTGAATTTCTCCAAAATGAACATTTCAACCGAATAATAGTGTTCAATCAGTACCTTGGTATAGTTTCAATCGTCAAAAGATTGCAGCACATAACCATTGTAAAGTGTGTTCTGTAGCAGTTTTAATGTAATCTTTATCAAAAATGAACATCGTTCACAGTCTAAAGAAAAAACCTCAGTTTTCAAAGTTCTTCCCAAAGTTTATGCTAATTGCTGATTTTATTTCTTTTTACTAGCTGCCAGGACAGCTAGATTAGCTTCCTGCGGCATGTTGATGCATAACGTCCTCCCTTTCTAACTTTTACCTCATTCTGAAGTTATATTATTTGATAGAATTTAATGTTTATTCGATTTCAAGACATACCACGCACGTGGCCAGGCGTTGCACGGGCACTTCATGCCTTTAAAGTAGTGAGGAAATTTTCAAGAAACTACTCCCCGCCAAGGCGGCTCGCTAACAGGCGCTTCACCCCTTTACTTTTTTCCTATATAAAAAATCATTCGAATTATTGAGATGCTACGCGCCTTCAAGATGGTAAGGAGAGTTTCAGTAAGTTCAGCTCGCTCAAAGAAAAAAAGCAGACATAGACACTCAGTTTTTAATCTGACTCGTTTTCATTCGCTTGGGCGGATGGTTGTTTTGCTTTTGTAATTGCTTAATTACTGTTCACGTTAGATACGTGGTGCTGAGTTACTGTTGAGAGAACAGTATACTGTTTTCTACCTAATTGCTGGATGTTTAGCAATTGTTTCCTGCTCATATTGTAAATAGTGTAAATACTTGTAAATACATTTATAGTTACTTCCTCAAGATTGGAATGCTCATTTGAAGAAAGTTGAATTTGCTACGGACTCGTTACAATTTTGGCCCCACAAATAGATGGCTTTTCAACAAATGAATGTTTCCAAATATTACAAGTAGCTAGCGATAAAAATTCTACGTAAGTGGCCCGCTTATGAGTTTCGTGTTTGATTTAGTTAAGCCTTTATTCAAAATTCTCATTATCATTGTTATCACTGTTTCATAGCAACCACGTTTCAACAATGGATTTCATATTTAATCATTTATTAGGCTTAATCGCTTTGAATTTGACTACTTATTAATTGATATCTTCGTTAATTAAAATCGTATAATTATATAGATTGAAACTAATGAAGCCTGAAAAATTACCTATCTATCGGTACCTGGTTCGACTTTCAGTTCATTGGCGTTCAGGAGAAAGAAGCGTGACATAGAAAGATAGATAGAAAGATACTCAGTTTTTAATATAAGTAGATAAAATGTCTTTTTAAATATTATATCTCAGGCAAAAAAAAATTTGAGTAAAAAAAGTATGTACCCTCTGGGGTCTATCGTAACTTTCAAGAGACGATTTTTCTTTCCTCAATAAAAAAAAAAATTTTACGTGATATTTTTTTTAATTATTTTTCCTGTCCATTAAACACTGTTTGTAACCAGTAGCAAAATATATTTGGAAAAAAAGATGTTAGGCATTAATGGGTTAATAATGTTAACAAAACTCCCTGGCTTCGCTGTATTATCTCTGGCCAGTAATACACAAACTGTTATCAAGATTAGTTTCAGGGTGTAGTGGTCACTACTTCAGTATTGCTCATGCAAGCAAGTGTTCACCTTTTTGATGGAAATTTAAACAATTGAATTTTTTCTCTCAGGTACCATCGAATACGTTCATCGCAACTGCCTAGAAAGATGGTTGGCAGCCAACAACAGCCAGTCGTGTGAGCTTTGCCATTACTACTTCCTAACAACGAGATCAAGAAAGGTAACGCAACTGTTTAAATAACATTTTGAAGCAAAACATTTAAAGCAGTAAGTAACCGCCCCTGAGGTAGAAACATGCGATACACCACCAACTCGTTTATTTCATCCATGGACTGCAGTTTCGTGCTTTTTGGCAATCGGCAGCATGGAATAGGAATTAAACGAGCGGTAGACAGAAATCCTCTGATAGATCTATAAACCAATTTTTAAGTAACGAACTATAATGTATCACGAAGTTCAAACCAGCCTCGAAAGGCGCGCCTAGCACCGTTGAACGGTTCTATTTCAAAAAGGAGTCACAGCTTAAGAAAATGGTAGCATTTCTGCTCAATCTCCATATATTATTTCTCTAAGCCGAATCCTATACCCGGTCGAAACTCGCTCATTTCTTTATCGAATTGCAAGAAAATTTATGATTTTGAAGCTTATCCCGCGGGCTATTGACGAAAATTAAACCCACCCTCTAAAAAGTGTCGGTTCGTTTTTTATTCGAACTTCAATTTTTGGGCACAAAATTGACTCTATCTAGCCGAAATAATTGTCGTATCGTCTCCATTTTGATTTCATTCGAAAGATTTAAAAAAATGCGTTCTTTAGAACGTTTCTCCGCTAGCGCCGCGTAACGAGAATCTCGAAAATCCACGTTTAAGCGACTTATAAGCGATTGAAGTTTGAAAAAGTTAAATTTTTTGCTCAACTGTTAAAATCGTTACCATTGTTGTTCAAATGATTTTTAAATGCGACATTTCAAGCCAAGGCTTAGCTCGGTAAACCTTAATTGTAACTTTTATTGTTTCACAATACTATGATAGAGCGATAACGTTAGTATTTAGTTTAGTAGTAGCCTTGGGTATTTGATTTTATTATATGGTATCACTTTTGTAGTAGTTGTAAAAGTGAACGTGTCTTTGATCTTTTTGAAAAGTTGTCAGAACGACGACAGTTGATGGCGATGTTGTGCAAACGTACAAGATTTTACAATGCCAAGGAACAGGGTACCAACAGGCAGACTAACAGGAAGGTGTCTACTACCTAGACAATATTAGACAATTCAACAATGCTTTGGCCTTTGCTTCAGTCAAAGTGGACTCAGTTAACATTCCTGGCAGAGGTCCATATTGTTTTAAACTACATGGTCAAGTGTATTATATGATCGGGAACTTGCAACCTCCGGCATGGACTACACCAACTTACGCTGGACTTTTCTTTATAGATTTCGACACTGCGCTGCAACTTCGGACAGATAATGAAGCCAATAAAAATTGTCGTATTAAATTTTAAGTTTAGAGTTGTTTTTTTTTTTTTTTTTTTTGCGGAATTCTGCACGGGTCACCTAGTCCGATAATATTTTATTTTTCAAGGACTGATAAAGAAAGGGAGTAAATTAAAAAACAAAACAAAACAAAAACAAAAAAAAAACATCAGCGCAAACCAATGCCTCATATAAACGAACTCAACGAAAACAAAGCAAAATCTCCTCACATTCCTTATCCCTCTTATCACCATCACCCCTATTTTTTAAAAAACCAGTAGAGACCTCGGGCATGCGCAAAAGCGTCCTGGGTAGCCGGAAAAAATATCAAACAGTATAAATGTGTGTGTAATCTAAAGCAGTCTTCGTTGCAGAGTCTCTGGGCCTGGTGCAAAGACGATGACGTCAGGAGGGATCGTCGCAACGCCATTGGCGACTTCTTGTGCTTCCTGTTCCTCACGCCCCTGGGCTTCCTGACATTCTGGATGTGCACCGAGGGCGCCATCTATTACCACACCGAGAAGAACTCGTCCCTGGAGATGATGGCGCTGATTGGCCTGGCCATCTGCCTCTTGTTCGCCTATGTCTCGTGGATTTTCTTGTGCGTCAGGTACGCGGTCCGCCTCCCTATAAAGGGGCCCCCACACTCTCCGGAAAACCCGAAGGTTTTCCTTGAAGAAAACCTCGAACTAAGGGGGGGGGGTCTCCACATGCTGCAGATAATCCAAAGGCCGGCCTTGAGGATTTCCTCAAGTCCCAAGACGCTACGGGAATATACGAAGGCTAGTCTCTGGAGGAAAACCTCCTACCCATCCACACAGTACGACCGGCCTTGAGGAATTTCTCGAGGAAAACCTCAATAGAGAGGGGTCCGGAGATCCGCAGGAATATCTCAACAGAATTTACCATACACACATGGAGGATTTCCTCGAGTTTTTGGTGGAGGTTGCGGGGCCCTTTAGTAGAGTCTCGATAACTCGAATATTCCTTTTTCTCGAAGTTTCCATCGGGTCCCGAACTCTTGATCAGGTATAATTTTCAGGTATTTCAATCGCTCAAACTTTTAACTGGTCCCTTCAGACTTTGACTTATCGAGACTCGACCGCAATTTGTCTAAAGATCTTCCACAAGATTTGAAGTCTATCTTGTCGGCTAGCTGAAGCATTGGTTAAGGTTTGGAAGCTCACTCGCCCTTTGGTAGCAGCTTAAAGAGTTAAAAGGAACAACTATTAAGCAACAGAGCATTTTTTAAGGATTTTTCGCTGGGCGACACGGGGCTGTTGTCTGTCATTAAATGGGCCTGGGGGGAGGGGGAAGAAAAACTCAAAATAGATATAAAATTTTACAAAAAAAATTATTTTTAATTTTTTAAATAATATTTTTTAAAAAAAAAAGGAAAATTTTACCCAATATTTGTAAAATTATATTCAATCTAAAAAGATGTAACAAAAATAATTTTTTTTTTTCTTTTCTGGCGGGATAAGTTAGCTGGGCAGTTAAACTGTCACCTTTGGGCCACGATCAACTTTGCGGCTTTCATTCCTGGAGATCATATTGCAGGCTAAAAGAATCCGAAGAGTTTTTAATGGGAAGGAAGTCACCTCACCTCTTTCTGTTTACCAACATCAATGGGCAGAAAACAGGAGCAGGTTTTGTTGGAAGCTGTAGGAGAAGCGGTGGAGGCTTTTAGGAAGGGGGAAAAAAGAGAAAGAAAGAATTCCATTTACGAAACCTAGGATTGACCAAATGTTGGATTTTACAATGTCACCCAGTGACTCTGTTTTGCATTTTCTAGGCGACAAATTTTCTTCACTAGGCGACATTAGTGTCGCCTAGTCCCTATCTTAAAAAATGCTCTGTTAAGCAACAAAATAACTTTAAAACTTTCTAATTCTACTATAATCGAGCATTTTCACGGAAATATTAATAGCTGAAATACTTCAAAAATGAATTTAGTAATAGTTTCATAAGAAAAACAAAACAACTTATATAGAAAACTTCCCTTCTGAAGCTCAATACTGGTCGTCCGTTTTCTAACACTCGTCTCTTTGGTGGTGACGTCACAAACCAGACTTACAGCCATGTCATCGAGACGGCAGTGTTCAAACCCGCGGTCCTCTTATCCAGTCAATGGATTTTCAAGGAACAGTACATCGTCAGTATGTCCATGTCGAATGATTATACGGCATATAAAAGCTCCCCGGAGCATTTATCCGGCTCAAACACCGTTCGCTAAATTGAATTATTAGTGCAATTTCGCATCATGATGGGTGCTTCGTCACAATTCTCGAACGCGAACGGCTATCCACAACTATGGTGGTGTGGCACTTGAAAAGATTGGTATTCAACCAACCTTGGGGGATCGCACTAGGTCTGCAAATGGTGAAGCGACAATTTGAAAGAAATTTCGGTAATGAAGATTTTTGTGTCAAGTCCACACATGGAACATCCTGGGTAATATTTCAATACATTTTCTTGCGGTAAATCCTACATGTAGGGGGAAAGATGATAGTGCCGTAAAAATGACTACCAGAAGGAGGTAAGGTTTCATAGACTACGATGACGTCGTTATATTACAGTGGTGGCCAACCCGCGGCACGCGTGCCACAAAGTGGCACGGCAGAGCAGTTATAGTGGCACGCGAAGACTTTTTGAAAAAATTCCAAAATTGGGAGAAAAATATCCATCTCAAGAAGATTGATAAAAACTAAAACCCTTGAACTGATAAATATAATGATACTAGCTTTATGCCCGGCGTTGCCCGGGTGCGTATTAATATAAAACTTTAGCTTCTCAAAAACTTCTAATAAAAATTTAACGCAAAACTTGTTCATAAACAACGTTCTTAGTTTCACCTTCAGGCGTAAGAATCAATAAATTTAGTCTTGATGTAGTAGTTCTCTCTTGTTGTTCTTTTAAACGAAACTGACGCTGACTCACTGTCTCCGATTGTCTTGATCTAGTTGCTCTATCTCTCAGATCTCTTAGACGATACTCACGCTACTCATTGCTTTCTAATGCTCTAGCCGTCATACTCACGCTGCTCATTGCTTTCTAATGCTCTAGCCGTCATATCTCTAATGTGCACTGTCGCTAGTCTTCGATTTCTCTCCTCAGGACTCTCATTTTCACGTTTTTCAGCCGTTTTTTTGCCTTAGGATGAACTTGTCCTATTGCTTTCCGTTTCTTCGGAGGCATTTTTGCAGAGTGGTAGCTAAATATACTTACAATTCAAAAATGTATGTTTTTCTTAATCGTTGTTTCCGAGCCTCGAGTTAGAAAGGTTGATAAATCAGAAATAAATTACTTTCTCGCTTTAAAGGTTTATCTCTATCAGTCGAAAAGAAAAAAAAAAGCAGTTTAATTGTTTTTGACTTATTTCATGCTAAAATGAAATAGGTGAGCCTTGAAATGAAAATTCATTGTTTTAATTTTAATCTTTGTTTCAAAAATGCTAATATTTAAATACCATAAATTTTATCAATTTACTAGCAGTACCCGCACGGCGATGCCCGTGCAACAAATGTAAAGGAAGTTAACTAAATAAAGTTTAATTCACTCTAACCCTCTAAAGTAAAATTATTATATTTGATTCAAATGTGCTCCCCAACCTTTTTAATTCCACTAAAAGTCATATTAAAGTTTAAATCAATTCGCCAAATAAACGTTTCAATGGAACTTTTGAGATAACTGTAGTGGCAAGATTTTCGAAAACTCTCAACGAACACAGCAATTTTGCCCTTTAAGTTTAACATAATCCACCGATTTAACCGTAATTTCAATGTAAAATTGGTCGCCAAATTTAAATTTATTAACATAGGGAACCGATTGTGTCAGGTAGCTCAGCCTCAACCATTCTTCCATGATTTTAATGTGAACATTAAAAGGCAAGAAATATAATGTCTTTCGCACCATCTCTTTGAAGTGAATACAATCTATAACAGTAACCCTCAAATAAGCAAGATTTCCCTGGCTGGGAGGTTTGGTAAATTTCCAGATTGTTGCCAAACTTTACGACGCCAAATACGAAAAGTAACTTCATAGCGGTGTTACCGAAAATGTCAGAATGGAACTATTAAAAATTTAGGTTTGGCGGCATTATATACATGTTTTAAACATGCAATAAAATACTTTTTAGACTGCAAACAACTACTGTTCCTTCACAGAGCGTTTTCTTTTTCTTTAATTTGGAGAAAGAAGTGTTTCACTGGCTGGGAGGTTTGGTAAATTTCCTGATTGTCGCCAAACTTTACCACGCCAAATACGAAGAGTAGCTGATAGCCATCCCTAAATTTTTAACAATAATAGTTCCATTCTGACATTTTTGGCAACACCAAATTTTGAGGAAGTCAACTTAATAAATTTAAATTCCCTCCCACCCCTCTGAACTAAAATTATTATATCCTTTAGTTCAAATGCGCTTCATCTTTTAAACTCCACTTAAAGTCATGTTAAAGTTTAAATCAATTCGCCAAATAAATCAAGACAGAAAATTAAGAAAGAAATAAGAGATATTAAACATTCAAATTGAATAAATTTTCAAGGCTTAAATCTATACGCACAATTTTAACCACAAAGTAACTTCAGGGACAAAAGAGCAGCTGATCAGGAAAATGAACCTAGTGTTTCAGTACTGCGTACATAGTTAAGCCTTGAAAATTGACTAAATTTAATTAATATCTCCTGTCCTAATTAACGGACAGAAACGTGCTAAAACTTTTCTTTTTCAGAAAAAAAAACCCTTTCCAACGATATATAATGTTTTGGGGTGGGGGGAGGTTTTCCCCCCTCAATTATGGCGGATACACCAAAAATGAGACTAATTAATTAATTTAAAAATAACTAATTCGAAATTAAAAATTTGGGCTTCGAGGTGCACGAGGGCGGGGTACGTTCGAATTTTTGAGCCAAGTTTCAGGTCTGTAGGTGCTGTGGGGGCTTCTGGCCAGCGGTTACAAACGACAAACGAACACCGTCATCTTTATATATATAGATAACCTAAAGGCTCTTGTCGACTAAAAAAATAGGCCTAATAATAGGCTAGATTCCTATATAAAAGGGTCATTTTTTGACAAAAAACTTGAATTTGAGCTTTTTAGATTTTTTAAAATTTCAAGACCCCGCCTATGAGAATTCTAGGGCATCAAGGAACCTCTGTGTCAAGTTTGATGAAAATCTGACGCAAACTGTGGATTTGTATGGAGAACAAGTATACATACACTCATTTATATATATATAGATTATGACGATTAAGTGTCAGGACAGTAGGCTGGCTTACAAACTGTCTGAACTACAATACTGCAAAGTATTTTGCGTTAGCTTCGGACATTAACGAAAGCTGTTACGCAACAGACAATGCTTTGCAAAGCATATTTGTGCTTGACACGAATGAAACTTTCGATGCTGCAGAATGGATTCTTAATCTGCAACAGTTTCAGCTACGGGTGATGAAATTTTTGAAAAAAGTTAACTCCGCAAGAAAAATTGAGAAACCAGATTGGACAAGATTCGGTATGGTTGCACAAATGAAGATCCTTAAATTGTTTTTGTTACATTACTTGAAAATAATTTGGCAAAAAAACTTCAAAAGTATCATCGAATTATTTATCACAAACTCCTTGCCAAAGAATGAGACTTTTTCTCTGCTGGTGACCCTGTAGAGTTCACAGAATTAACAAACTACGAATTAGAGCTCTGAATGTTTTGTGAACTTTTCTAAGGAGAAAGAGGAGAGCATGGCAACCGTAGAAGCATAATCTCATCAGCTGATGATCGGCCATTCATCGAAACCCGATGAAATTCTCATCGGCCGATGATCAGATTCAATGAGTTCTCATCGGGAATTGCTTCAATATGTCTCATCGGCTAAACAGAATCCGAGCAGCAAAATCAGATGAGTTTTGCTCGAAATACGATGAGATTTGGAGCAATTTAGGAGCAGTGCAGTCCCGCGCCGATGAATTTAGGATCAATTTTGGATGCTCATCTTATTTTTATCGGGAAAGTTGATCGGAAGGATATCGTTTTCCGATGAAAAGTAGCTCATCGAAAACCGTGCTCGGATACTGATCGGAACGATGTCATCGTGTGTTACGGGATCAGTTTACGAGGAGTTCGATGATCGGCCGAGCAAACTCCGATGAGTTGATGCTACTTGGGAAGTTACTCCTTCATTGAAATGTGTAATAGCTGTCCAAAGGAAAAATAGTCCTAAGATTTCAGAATTTTAGGGAGTGTGTTTTTTGAAATGTCTGGAAGGAAAGTAATGAGGACTTGCTACATAGGAATGAAGAATAGCAAATGAATTTAGCTATGTCATGTCTTATTTTCCGGCGTTTAAGTAATTTAAATTTAAGATAGTACAAAAAAAGTTTCCTAAACCAATATAGGCCATCTGCATTCTTTTATGATGAAACTTCAGTTTCTTTTTCTCTACTTTGGAGAAACAAGAATTAATTATTAAATTTAATACTGAAAGTATCAACAAAAAATTAATAATTTTCCAATGGAAAACGGAGACCTATTTTAAGTATACATGCAATGTTAGGTTTGACGATTTTCAGGATCATAAAAAAAATGCTGATCTTTTCAAATTCTTTGTCTATTTCTCTGCAAGACACTACTTGTTACCCTTCTGAAATCCAAATCAGAATTACTAACCTTTTGCATTGGTAATCAAATATAGAAGCTTACTTCAACAGAAAGTCATACACGTTATATAGAAATTTGGAAATTTCTACCAACAAAACTTTTTTCGCATTTACACACTTTAGCCGTCAAATTTGGTTCAAAATACGCTTCTAAGCAAAATTTTTTTGTTATGAATGCAGAAAAATCTAAATACCATTTAATATTAATTGATAGTACTTAAAACACCTGAATTTCTTAGCTTTCTCAAGAACTAATTCTAAAATTAAAGACTTGGTAAAAAAGATACAGACAAGTGAACCAAATTAAGTACAGAGATAGTTTAATTTTTAGAATAGAATGTTCGATGTTAATTTGTTTCTTTTTTAAGCATAAGCCAACTGACAGAACTTATAAAAGTGTTTATTAACGATAATTCTTAAGTTCGGACTTGTTTCATCTTTATTATCATTTAGATTTCAATTGCTCAGATTTACGAGAAAAAAATGTTTCATTTGAGTAAGAATTACATAGTCAGCCAACCTAAAATCTATTTTTAACTTTTTTAAAATTTTCAGTTTGTTGGAAAAAATACAATGCGGCACGCTGAAATTTTTCTCTCCATATAGTGGCCCTCTCCTTAAAAAGGTTGGCCACCCCTGTTATATTACCTTCAGCCACTCTTTGTGTCTGCAGGTACCACTTGACGATCTGGTTCAGATGGCGGGACCGGAACTTCAACGTGCGGATCATCGAACAGCCGAACGATCACACAGCCAGGAACGCCAGTGACGTCACAGTCGAGGTGCAGAGCGATCGCATCGTGGAACCCCTCCTGCCCCTCAAGCAGGTGGTTAGCATAGGGTCCAGCGAAGCGCCTAATAACACCTCCATGCCCCTCCTGGAGCAGCACTACCACCTGATTTCTCACGACCAGACTGATACGTGAGGATTCATTTGAAAGTGTGCCTTTTATGGAACGTTGGAAAATAAAAGTTATTGAATTGGTTTTTTGTCGCATAATAGAATTGCTATACCGACTTTGTCTCGAACATAAACACACATCTAGACAGGGACGGATAGAAGGGAGGGGCGATCGCCCTTCCTTGGAGGGACTACTGGTAAATTTTCAATGTTGGAGTTTAAAAAAAGACTATCTTTGATGATAGTAGAATAGAAGTTAGGGGTTCTCTTCGGTATACATTTAGCAATTGAAGTCTAAAACATGTGAGAGGGTTTTAACCCTTTATGCCTCTACGGGACTCAGAATAGTCCCGCTTATATTAATTTAGTATTATAAATCCTAAATGGTTGTAATCATGCTAAAGCTTTTAAGTACCTCTCCTTGTTCTTTGCCGAGAGGCCGACACATGGTACCAGCAATCGGAAAGTTTTCTTAGGGCCCTAAGGCGTAAGGGACCCAAGACCCTACTAATTTTCAAACTTTTTTACTCGATAAATATGTTTTTTGATATATTTTTAACTAATATATATATATATACACTGCTCGACATTGAAAATACAACACCAAGAAGGAGTTGTCAGAAATTCATGCAAATTTTACCGTAGACGCACGTAACTGAGTTATGCAAATGATATGAAATGCGCAGCTCTCCGACGCACGTGAAGTAAGATAGAGAATGAAGTTAAAAAGTGGGGTATGTTCATGTTGGTTTTTCTGCCAGACTAATTATCGGAGAAATTTGGTTTTTGTCTCGAAGGATACGTGTGATAGGAGGAAATGCCACGCCGTCCTCAACGAAGACACTTCCAGCATATAGACGACTTTACAAGGGGTATGGTGATCGGACTGAGAAGGGGAGGTTGGTCCATACGTCAAATTGCAGCTGATACCCACATGGATGCAAGCACTGTGCATCGGCTGTGTCGGAGATGGTTGGAAAGAGGAAATGTAGCCACATTGAGGGGTGCAGGTGCAGCCAGAGTGACGTCAGACCGCTTGGATCGACGGATTCACCGACAAGCTGTGGCGGACACGCAAGTCACTTGTACGTCGATTCTGCAGCACGTGCAAGGTACCCTGGATGTTCCTGTGTCGACCAGAACCATTTCCCGTCGACTGGTTGCACGTGGTCTGCAATCACGGCGCCCGCTAAGAAGACTGCCATTGACCTCACAGCACTTACTCCAACGTTTGGAATGGTGCCGGACCAGAGCGACGTGGATGGCAGAATGGCAAACCGTAGTGTTCTCAGATGAATCCCGCTTCTGTTTGTCCAGCGATAGTCATCGCATACGTGTGTGGCGTCGACGTGGAGAAAGATCGAATCCGGCAGTAACTGTGGAACGCCCCACAGCGCGACAACGTGGCATAATGGTTTGGGGCGCTATTGCATACAATTCCGTATCACCTCTAGTTCGTATTCGGGGCACTATGACGGCCCAACGATATGTAGATAATGTACTGCGGCCGGTGGCAATCCCCTACCTTCAGGGTCTGCCAAATGCATTTTTTCAACAGGATAACGCCCGGCCTCACAGTGCTCGAATCAGCCAACATGCTCTACGAGGTGTACAGATGCTTTCCTGGCCACCATACTCTCCTGACTTGTCACCAATCAAACATGTGTGGAACGTGATTGGACGCCGTTTGCAGAACCTGTCACTGCCTCTTTCAGAGGACGAACTGTGGCAAATGGTTGAAAGGGAATGGAGTGTCATCCCTCAGGACACCATCCGCAGGCTTATTGACTCCACGCCTAGACGTGTTTCTTCGTGCATCGCTGTTCGCGGTGGTCCTACTTCTTACTGAGCCGACACCGTCCTCGCTCTAAATTTTGCTTATTTATTTTGAAATAAATATCACTTATTGTTCCATGCTGTCTCTGTCTTCTTACCAAATTTCATCAATTTCTGACCACTCCTTCTTGGTGTTGCATTTTCAATGTCGAGCAGTGTATATACACACAATCATTGATAAATTAATTTTGGACATAAAAAGGGTTACATAATTCAAAACACAAAATTATTTATGTCCACTATTGTAAAATCACATATTAAACGAAAAAGAGTTTTGTAGATGGCGATGCAATCGGATTTCGAACC
>JAXGGA010005546.1:0-77327 GCA_038373865.1 Uloborus plumipes
GTATATCTTAAAAGCTATTGGGTATTTTGAGCTCCAAATTCGGATACTCTTTTAAAATCTGGTCTAGATTGTTTCTCAATAAAAATATAATCTGATTCCAGGTCATCATTTTTTTCAAATATTAATTTCATAATTCATAAAAAATAACAATTTCATCTGAGAGGTAGTAAAGGACGGTTTTGTTGTTGGGTTGATTCGTACTTTGACACAAGAAAACAATATTTGTCGTACCCAACGTGGTTTAAGCGTTATATGAATTACCGTAAAATGGGGTGTATGGGAATAGCGATGTCAATCGGAACAAAACTTCCCTACCGTACAAAGAAATTCTTCATAAATATACTATTAGGTATTTTTCGCCATGCATTTTTTTAGAAAGGTAAGATCATAGGAAGTAGGAAAAAATTACTTTTGTTAATCTGGCAACGCTACTTTCTTCTAAGGGGGCCTGCACTTGGAATTCTAGAAAACATCACATTTTCATAGACTGCAAAACTTCATATGCAAGAACAAACCTTCTTATATTTAAAAACTAAGAGTGGTATGTTTCAATTATACGTGTATCTGAACAACAGAATACCACATTAGAATTTACATTTTTTATAAATTGTGTCATAAAAATAAAGAATTCTGAAAAATGCCATAGGAAAAAAAAATTGCGGGGTGAATCGGAACACTTAGTTCTGTTGTTCCAATTCAAACTTATTTGAAGGAAACTGTTTGAAAAATCAAGACTCTAACCACAATTCTTCTAATCAAGACAAGGACAAGGATTTATTACTGTTTATCCCTTCTCGTGAGCAACTAGATCTTAAAATGACAAAAAGTTACAGATTTCAAAAGATTTCTTCTCCGGGAGACTTCTTTTTACTTAAAATACGAGGGGGAAAGTCACATAGACTTTATGTAGTAAAAGTCCAGCACAGACAGTAATGAATAAGCGAAAAAATCTTTCAGGACAATCCCCGAAACCCAGAGATTTCAAGAAACTAAAGAAAAGGCAGAGTTCATCCCAGGAGATGTTATGAAATAATTTAAGCCAAGTCACAATTGCTAGTTTTAAGGACACGTACATATTTGTGGACGACATGAGTGACTGCCATTCAATGAGACCTATTACAGGTTAAATTGAAAAAAAAAAAACAATTAACATGTGTTCCGATTGACCGCTATCAGCGGGGTGATTCGGAACACCAATAATTTCCTATATATTTTAATAATAATTGTTCAAAATGTTTTGTCTTTGCTTGGAATATTAAAAGTAAAGCAAGACCGAAGTTTTTACCCAAAAAATCAAATTAAAAAAAAAAATCTTGTAATTGCTTTTTTTACAATCAAAGCTGAAAAGTGTTCCGATTCACCCCATTTTACGGTAGTATGAAAAATCTTTTCAACATTACACTATTTTTTTTTCTCAGTTCAATTGTGAAGCAACGGCTGGAGCAAATTTAAAAGGATTTGGTATACAAAGTTAAAAGATGATGCTAATCACAAATATGTGATAAAAAAGGGGGTTCTCATAGAAAATTTTAAAGTTGATAAACATTTTGATCAGAAGAGACGACCCCTTAACAACAATTAACTAACAGAAATTTGAAAAGCACATTATTCCTAAAAAAAATAACACCTTACGCGTGTCTCTAGTGTTAATAGTTTTCGAATACGAGCGAGTGTTTCGTTTTTTTTCTATGACTGTACATACTTATACACAGCGGTGTCGGTAACGGTAATAGTGTAGTAAGTTTAATTGTTTTTTTCCATTTAAAAAAATTCCCAACGCGCCTGAAGAAGTTTCCACTTCAAGGTACCGATAACGGTAACAGAATCGGGAGTTCAATTGAATCATTCATTTCAAAATCCAGTCAACAGACAAAATTTCGAACTTCGAGAAAACATTTACAGCATCATATTAAATGACTCAATCGCGACTACAACACTTTTTAACCAAAAGAAATATATCTAACTTTGTGTATGTTTCAGTTTAAAATGTTGTAACCTTATTTGAAAATTTTAAAAATAAGAGTAAAAATGCGTTTTTGAACTAAACGGTTTAGTTGTTTTTTCCCTGACTCAAAAAATGCCCAAAGCCCCTAGAGAAGTTTCCTCCCCAGAAAAATTATATGTTCTGAAATTCTTGGACATGGATTTTCATTAAAATTCTAAGGGGTCGAGGCCACGAAAGATAGTGTCTCCCCCATCAATCAACCCTTCGGCAAATAAAGATCGCTCGACATTCTTGCAATGCAAAATTATTCCAAGCAAAATCTTCACAAAAACTATGCACAATGTTACATGCGGGAGGTTCAAGGCCACAGCCAACACCTGGAAAGCAAGAGGTGAGCTGCAAGGGGAAAAGAGAATCCTGTTCCCCACATAATCCCATCCGTCACGCACTCTGACCCCACTGGCATTATGTGTCGGCATGCAATGCAAACGATCCCTCAACAGTTGGTTCGCTCCAAGTCTGGTGAGGTTAGAAGTTAACCATTAAACTTTTGCGGACTCTGAAGTAGTGAAAACGAGTTTATAAGACAAAGCGATCCGTTTGTCCTGATTGGTGGTGGATGCAATTACCCGCACGGGCAATTCAGAGCTCTGAAGAGGAAGAATGAGTGGAGGAGAATGTTACGAACAAATTTAGGTGAGTCAGAGAAAATCGTCATTTAAGTTTTTAGTTGGCTCTTTTTCCTTTTTTTCACACGTAGTTTTTCTTTTTTTGTAGTGATTGGAGTGAAGATGTTAGGAAGCTGTTAGAGCAAGTTTGGATCTTTTTTTTGCTGTTAGTTTCATTTCGTTGTCAGTGTGGTCCTTTCCAATTCAATCTCTTAGATTTAAGTGGAACTTGTATCGTCATTTGAGAGCTTTATTTCGAGGACTAACGGAAAAAAAGAGAACTGAATCGCAGATACATAGCTAGGGTTTTTTTTTTCTTTTTTTTTCCAAGTACAGAAAATACTCCTCGAAGGCTTTTAAAAGGATTGAAATTCATTTTGGAGGAGTAAAAATCTAAGAAACAATGAAGACAATAATTAATTCTGTTAAAAAACAAAAGGAAAAAGACAACTTTCTAAGGATGAAATCCAAGAAAGAAAGGAAAGAAGCATGGTATATTATTCGAATATTTTATGTCAGCCGTAAACATTCAAATGCAACGACATTTTAAAAATTTAACCTTTTTTACATCCCTCGCTAGAAGCCATCCCTATATAAGTTAAATTTACATTGTGAAAAATTAAATTAAAAAAAACGGCTTTCCATTTTATTTCTATTTTTAAATTAATTAAAGTTTATGAACATATTTACCTCTTCCAGTTTTGATTACGTATAGCGCCACTATTTATTCCGCTTTTAATATAATATTTAAAATCCGGCATTTTGCTTTACAGGGATGGAATTCATTGCACACAAGAAAGATATTTTCTTCAGGTATATTCAATTTAAAACTATATTTCCATTCTACCGAATATAAGCTTAAAATACATGATTAAAGACGTAATAATTAAAGATGCACTCTGACATTTTATAAGCATCCAATCAACGCTCAGGAAATTTCTCCATGATTTGAACTCAAGTAAAGGTTGCCCGTATGCGACTGGAATACCTTTTCTTAAAATTCGGAATACCTAAAATATTTTTTAAGAACAGCCCGAATCCTGGAAATCTATTGTTCTACTCAACCTTCTTCATAATCAGTTAAATCCATTCTTATCTCTAAAGCACAGAAACAATAACGAACTCCCGAACTTAAACAAAAAATGGTCACTCAGGTTAATTGAGCAGGGTTCTGAGCATCCTCTTCATCTCTTATGACTGTCAAGCGGGGAATCATACATCATTTCTGCAGGGGGAGGGAGACGGTTCTGAAAGTCACCAGTGGGGTAAGGGAATAGCGTGAAAGTGACGTCACAGTCCTTTAGCTTATGAAGAGGATACTGCGATTTGTCAAGTGTTTTTGTGTGACAGATTTATCATGATATATTGCTCTTTTTTTCGACAGCAACAGTTGAAGGCTTGTTAAAAATGTGAAGAATCTTTGAAACGAAGTTCCTTATTGCGAAATTTCAAGTGAAACGTTTGTATATTGTAGTCCTTATTGCAATTACTCCAAAGCGCCTTTTATGAAAAATGCAAGTTTGAGCAAAATTTTGTTAATGTCTGTGTTACTTAAAATCTAATAACGGGGAATACCAAAATATTTGTCTTACGATAAGTTAACAGGGTAAGGAATAAAAGAAAATAATTTGCGTTTTATAAATCAAATGCAAGTTTAAGTACCAATTTAATCAGTCCAACTAATTAAACAAAAAAAAATGCATTAAAAAGTTCAATTTTTCTGAACATTTTTTCTCAAATCGTTTGAGCGTTGTAGTTAGAGAATACGATTCTTTTTGAGAAAGTAAAACTGCTCCTTACAAGTGGGACGCCCCCCCCCCCCCACACACAGCCTTCATGGTCCTCTTTTAGTTGGAACCGCTGCCGTTGAATTTCATTTTTGCGATTTAATTATAGAAGAATAGTAATAATTGTGTTCATTGCACAGTAAAGCCTCTTTTAATAGACAGTTAAATTTTCTATTTTCCTAGTCGGTTATGATGTCAAGGATACAAATGCCAACCCTAGTAGCACACTTCGTTTTTTAAAGGTTGTAAAATGGTTATTAACGTTGTAACAACCGATTAGAAACGTTTATAAAACGTTTAAACGTTTTTTGTGCTACCTGGTAATGGATACCATTGGTAAGTCTACCAGTTTAAAAGTGTAAACGTTAATTTTAGAGAAAAAGAAGCTTTTTAGTCAAAAAAAAAATCTGCAAGGAAAAATTATTCGAGACAGGCAACTTATATCTCTAGGAAATAATTATAAGTTAATAAAACAATTTACATGTATTAGCCCCCACCCTCCATATATTTTAAGAAAAATTTTTGACAAAAAAAATTTAAGGGAGCCCTCTTTAATTACTAAATGGAACTGGATTTAAAAAATGATTATACGCTCACGATCTACATTGTGATGTATAAAAATCGTCACTGGATGCTTCAACGGTCCATTTTTAGAATACGAGCAGTCGGCACTTAGAACTCGGACGGTAGGGCGCTACATACTTCCTTTGTTAAGATGATCAAATAATAGCGATCCTATATTAAGAAGAATTAACAGAGATATTGCAACTGTAGCGAGATTTTTTTTATATGCATCTACTATGTTCCGGATTTCCGATTAAGTTCAAGAAAAAATCATGAATGGATGTTGCTATAAACGATAAGGATGAGTCATTTTATCCCAACGAATTTATTTCTCGAAAATCTTTTTTCCTATAAAACAACGGAAGTTGGCTTGCGTATTTTTCTGTGGCAAGCACGGTTGCCAGATTTAAGAACTATAAATACGGGACAGGCTCGGGGGGGGGGGGGGGTAGAGAGACGAAGTCGAAAGGTTCTGAAGAAAAAAATTGACAATGATCATATGAATAAAAACTTCATTTTTTACAATTGCATAGTTATTTTTCGTTATGAGTATTAGTGGAAAAAGGTTCAACACTAATTTTTGCGAAAATTCGTATTTCCCTGTTATTAACTCCCTTTTTCCTGACACAGGCCCGTCATTTCAAATTTTGCCGGTGGGGGCGGGGGGGGGGGGGCAAAAGGTAAATTATACCAAGTTTCAATGTAAATTATTCAAAAAAAAAGCAAAAACCACGCCCAATTATATGTAAATACATTAAGTTCGCAAAACCGGGGGGGGGGGGGGGGCAGTGACCACCCGTTCTAATGTTCCAAATGACGGGCCTGTCTTGGCGTGAAAGATATAATAGTCGCTTCTACTGATAACTAATGTTTAGTATGTACTTTTTGCAAAAGCTAGACGTACCAATGGGGAAATTTGAATGCAAAATAATTTTAATGGGTCATTAACAAAAATTTTGATCACAATTGAGTAGACATAGAATTAAACCTTACTACTTGAATTCATTATAAGAAGTTAACCTAAAATAAATAAACAAATCAATCTTCAATATCTTTTGGGGAAAAACTGTACAGTTTTGTCAATATTATAACATGATAAATATTCTTATATAATGTCGGCAAATTCTTTTTTTAAAAATCATATTTGCTGCTTGATTTTACTGCTGCAATGATTCTTTCTAAGTTTTGGTGGTCTTTAGATTGCCATAAAGCTCACTGTAATTTATATTTCTGTCGCTCATTGTAAAAATTACGTAAATTCATGTTTTTAAAACGCGTATTTGTTTGCTAAATGGAATAACATTTAGTATAAAAGCGAAGCGAAACAAAGTTCAAAAGATTGAAATTGATTGATTCAAAAAAATCTAGTGACTAATAGTAGCTGAACACATATATTTCTTTCATAATTGAAAAATTGAGAAGGGCTTTTTACATAATAAGGCATAGTAAAATCATTTAGAAGGAGATACACCACTTTTACAACGAACGTTTGTTGAATTGATTTTCACAATAACTTCTGCTCTAAATGAATAGAACACTAACATTACTTCAGAGTAGGAAAATGTTGTAATTCAATCAATTTTCTTATTACTGTATTTCACATTTTTTGTTTTACCTCATTTTTTTCTGAAAATAATGTTTCGTTTTGTAAAATTTTGCTTCTGGCCAGAATACGGGACTTTAGCCGTCCCGTATCAAGGTTCCCCGGGACGCGGGACAATATTTCAAAAAACGGGACTGTCCCTTGAAATCCGGGACGTCTGGCAACCCTGGTGGCAAGTATAATTGTAGTTGCGGTAGAACGTAACTGAGGGGGGGGGGGAATGTCTGTGTGAGAGAGAGTGAGAGGAGTGATGCGATACTTGAACTTAGTCATTTATTCAAACAGACATATATTTTTTAACAAAATGCGGTTGTGAAGTAAGCATTTACTTTTTGAAGAAACAATTCATGCGAAAACCAGTGTTGCACAGCTCAAATTACCAAATACATTACTCAAGTCTTAGAGTTATACGTGGGACGGATGCAAGGGAGGGGCGATGGTGCGATTGCCCCTCCTTTAAGGGACTCACCACTGGTACATTTTCAAAATTGAAGTTCAAAAAAGGTATTTCTATACTCTCTTTGATGCTATCAGAAGGGTAGTTTAGGGCTCTCCTCAGGATATGTTTCGCAAATTTAAGTCTAAAACATATGAGGTCAACATTAGTAAACCAAGATTGTGCAGTAAAGGATGCGTAATAAATTCTATCGCCCCTCTCTTAAAACATTTCTAATTCCATACTTAAGGAACCTTTTTTTTAAATATTTTTTTGTGGAAAAGGGTGGCTTGCGCTCCGTAATATGGGCCATGTATTTAGGATTTTTTTTTTTTTTGGCAAAATGATGGTTTCTCGTTGCGCTTCTAATGATTATAAATTTCATAAATTCAAATTTTAGTGCACAAATTATATTTATTTGCACCAACAAGATAGATACTAATATGTTTCAAAAGTATATTTCCTTTTCGGAACACTCGATGAAATTTAAAGCAAACAATACTTTTCAGCAGTTTTCGATATTTCTGTCTTTTAATTCATCCAATTCACATGTGTTGAGGCAAATTTAAAATAATATCTTTTAATTAAGAACAAGTATTATTTTCGGCTATGGAGTGACCTGTAGGTAAAAGTTTGCAGTCAAAATTTATGTCTGAAATCTAGTTTATACTTAAAAAATATTTTGTTTTAGTTTTGCCAAATTAAAAGTTTTAAGAAGCTATTGTTCAGTTATGATTTAATCCTTTTCGTTTACGATATGTTGAAAGAAAAAATGCATATAAAATAGAATTAAAAAAAACATGAACTGAGTAACATCTAATATAAAAGAGCAGTACTCAAACTGCTAGCATGCGGTCATTTAAGAGGGTCAGGAGGGGGCTCCTCCTGACACTCCTAACTTTGCAAATATGTGGGCGTGATTTTTGTTGCTTTTCGATATAAATATGCATTGGGTATTTCGTCTGGAGAAATTTTAAATAACGATACTGATCGATTGCTGCACATTATTTCATATGTAGCAGATTGATATCTTAAAAAAGTTCAACACTTTACCTCAATTATGCAGTCAGAGTTAAACAAATCGATTTCACCACGAAAATTCTTCTATTTTTTTTTTTAAACTTTAAAGTTGCTCTTCATTACAAAATAAAATGTTTTAAATACGGTTTAGATTTGAGAGCGAAGTTTCAAAACTCAAACATTGCGAATATAAATTATTTTTCTTCAATGCACCAAAATAAGAGATTACTTATAAATAAATTAAAAATCATGCACATCTTAAGTGTAGATTAGATTTAGTGCGGTTTTGACCAAAAGGTTTGACCAAAATATCAATCAGCTTTTTACCACACGGAATATTTGAGGTAAATGTACTATTAATGCATACAATTGCACAATTACCAACATTTGTTTTAAATCAACTGTTTTAACCAAATATATGCATTTAATTATGAATTTAGCAGATGCACTTTACACATAGATTTATTTCCAGACTGGTGTAAAAAGAAAAGAATTGATAAAAATAATAAAATGTGTATTTTTTCTATACATCGGAAATGGCAGAATTTTTTCTGCAGGGAAAATGTACAATAAGTTTTCTGCACAAAAGTTTTTGATGAAAAATTATTTTACATTTAAAAAAACTTAATTTTACCTCCATTCGGATATCCACTTTAATTCTCTTTTATGTTGAGCCGTCAATTAACCCCTCCAAGCAAATGTCCGAATTGTAGTTTTCTGGGCAATCATGCAGCAAAAACACGTTGATATTTTTTTTACACAAGAGGAAAAAAACTATGATTCATTTACAGATGATTTTTTTTTCCTACTCTTCCACGCCACTGTCCCACATTCATAACATCCCGCCGATCACGGGAGCAACAGTTTAGAACAGCACATTGTGGGTGAAAGATCTTGTTATCACTAGAGGGCGCAGCGGCGTGGGGTTACCACAAAGAAATTTGCTCCAGAGCAAGATCATCTCGCCAAGAAAAGTTATGAATGAAGAATGTCAGAGTCGGACGGTTTTTTCTCTACGTCTTTTAAATCTTAACTCGGCTAAAATTTCGCTGTGAGAATATCGTAGCCAGGAGCATCCCAAAGGGAGGTCACGGGAGGTCATTGTGACCTCCCAATAATTTCCGTATTTGGCTCATTTTGCTGACGATTCGGCAATTTGAAGACAAAATTGCAACATTGAGATTATTTGTTCTTTTTAGTTTTTAGAATTGTATTTTACAAGATGCTTAATGTTTTTTCTCCCAAATTGTTATGTATGTACGATATTTGTGCATGCTTGTATTTTATCATTCGGTAAAATTGGAACTTCATTCAGCAAATTGATAATTTTCCCCCTACCAAAAATTTATGTTCGGGGCGCCCCTGATCGTAGCACGAAGTATACCCAGACGTTTGTTTGCAGTTAAGCTTCTGCATTTCTTGTATTTACTATGAATTTATACAAATTAAATGGCAAGGAAGGGAGTTCATCAATGGAGCACTCCAAAGCAAACCAGGTGCATCAATAACTGATGAAGGGTTATTTTCCATGAGAATATTAGAAATTATGCCCGATACGATTAGATTTTTTATCGATTTAATAATGTCTACCAACTTATCATATTTTTTAAAGCTGATTTTCCATTTATGCATAATAAAGTAGGGATGCACCGATAAGCAAATTGGCCGATTACCGATTACCAATTAATCGCTGTTGATAATCGGTCGATTAAGCAGAGGAACCGAATAATGATCAAGAAAATTATTTTTTATACAATCGATATCATTATCACTGTTTTTTTTTTTTTTTTTCTTTCTTTCTTTTGCACAATTCCAACTTTAGAAATAATTACAATTTATTTCTGAGGGAAGATTTTTTTCCGTATTTTCCCAAAATAATTTCAAAATATTATCCAAATTCTTTGGACCAAATTTCGTATTTTTGTTAATGAAATTACATAACATAAACAACACTTTGTTAATTATTGTAATTTGGCATAAAAATTTAAAAATTGAAAGCACAATTTAGGAGTGCTCTTAATTTTAAATTATTTTTCAATTATTAGCAAGACTTTTGTTTCTTTGGGAAAATTAAAGGTTATTTAAAAGCACTACGATAAGAAGAGAAATACACATGAAATATGTTGCAACATTGTTTCTTATGTTTGCAGAAAATATTTATTTCTGGTTTATAAATGTATTCATCGTAATTTCTTGTGCAAGGCATACTTACAGTATTTTATCTAAAGCATATTCATTCTGCCGGTTGATCGGTAAAATTTGAGTGATTATAAATAAAATGTTTTCGCATTCCAGTATTAAAGTTCGGGAATTTAATTATTCCTAATAGTGCCATATGAATATCAGCCGTGATGGTTATCTTTTAATATTCCATTTTAAATGCACTGTATGAATTATTTGCTTTGTTTTTACTCTGTGCACTTTCATACCACATGTTATACTAAGTAAGGATTGTAGAAAAATACATTTATTTACTGTTAGTAAAATTATTCATCATAGGTTCTTTATGAAAGTGTACTTTAAAAATTAATATCAAAATAATATATTGTTTTAATGAATGGGCAAAATTTTGCCGATTATGCCCGATTAATGGGTACTGCCGATTAACCAGTACATCCCTATAACAAAGTATCAATGCTTTGTACATTAATGAATGGTTGGTAATTAATGAATGGTTTTAAACATTTTGACCACTTCGTGTAACAGAGAGGGCAAATAACAGAGTGGACACATAAACCTTTACGAAATCTCTCTAATCATAACGAAATAAAAAATTACAGAATAAGCATAAAATGAAATAATGGTTCTAAAGCTTATTTTGTCCGAAGTTCCAAGAAAAAGTGTTTTTTTTTTTTTTTGAAATAAAAATGCAATAAAGAGAACAGTCAAGAGCTCAAACTAACTATCAGAAAAAAAGGAAAAGAGAAAGAAAAAAGAATGAATGAAAGAATATGACTCGCCTCTTGTTAACTAAGTACGGAAGTTACACCACCCAATCATCCTAAAACATTACCAGATTCAATGTATTAATTCATTATTTTATTTTTATTGATTGTATCATAGTGGAGAATGCGAAACATAGAAAATGTAAACAAAACAAAAACAAGTTCAGAGATTTTTTTTAAATTCTCAAGTTGTGTTTTAACTTAATTGTCATGTAAAAGACAACTGATAACTTAGATTATTGTTTCATTTAACACAATTTTAAAATATATTTTAACTTTTATTGATTTGAAGCTGTGACACTTCATGTTCTTTTTTCATGTTCGAAAACAAAATATTTTGAACCGTTTTATAAATTCATTTATGTATAACAATTGATATTTGATTGCATACAATTAAATACGAAAAAAAAAATTTTCTCGGCGGTAATTATTGAAAATAATTTTTAAAGAACTTCCAGATTCTCAGACATGATACGCACCAATTTTATTTATTTATTTATTTTATTTATTTATTTAAAGTATTGCGCACTACAGACAAATCCAGTTACAGTGGCAAGTAAAACAAGTACATATAAAACAAATTATACATTAAAAATATTGAAACATATAGACTTAAAACAATTAAAAGGCAGGTTTAAAATATCTGAGACACGACAAGGAGTTAAAATTTTGTAAAAATTTAAAAGACGACAAACGAATTAAAACAAATTACACATTTAAAATTTTTAAACAAATAGACTTAAAATTATTAAAAGACATATCAAAAATATCCAAAACGCGACAATGAGAGTTAAAAAGTTTGTAAAATTTAAAAAGGCAAAAATTATCAACGTAATTAAACTTTGTAAAAATATTTGTAAAACACAGATGACTCCTAAGAGTTCTATTTGGAACCGCAAAATGGATAGAATTAATAATATCTGAGCAGTCAATTAGATTGTTAAGTGCTTTATAAAAAAAACGAAGACACAAAAGTTCACGGCGTGACTTAAGGTTTGGAACATGATAAATATTGCATAAATTAGAGTATGAATACGTCAAAAAATCATGGTATTATTTTATAGCAACAATGATGAAATATGTCATTTTCCTCCACACAACCCTTCACTGTCTTACCTTACAGAAATGTCCGTGCGCTGTAAAATATTACACAACAGCTTCTTTCAGCAGCGGAAGATACATCCACTATTTTTTCCTAGTGCGAACAAAACGACGATTAATAATGTTATTAATCATAACTGTCAAACGATTTATTGTTGCAAAGCACGACAATTTATTGTATGACTATTGCAACCTCAACATATTTAGAAATTGTGTACAGTCCAACCTTTTGATCTTGTCTTATACCGAGCATGTTATCTAAACTGATACATAAAACCATAAATTTAACGATTATTATCAATGTTTTAAAGCCACCATTAGCATCGTAGATAGTGATAGAAAAAAAAATACAATTTCTCCTGGGTAACATTTATTGATTTCTCTTATTTAAAACAGTTCTGGAGTATTAGTACGTGATCTATCAATTAAAATGTTATTGCCTTTTCAATTCATGTGTGTAACAGGTTAATGTTTTTTCTCTCTTAAAAATGTTTCTTTTTTGTATCGGTTTTTTATTTTTCCCACACTTGGATGTTATTTTTCAAAAGCATTTTGGTTTCCGGCTACTGTCATTATTCGGATAAAATCACGTTTAAGAAACGAAGAGGTTTTTTTTTTTTATGAATGTAGCATTCAAGTACTTTTTTTCCGCTTACCACTTCAAACCACTATTTTGTTTATTTATTTAAGTGTGGGGGAAAACTGTCGTCTATCCTTCGCTGAATGGTGACTAAAGTTTTGAAACCTGTTTAGGTTTAAAAATTCAAATAAATACTTTATGTTCGAGTATATATTTTTCTCAATTTTAATTTTGTCCATACATTTTGTTTGTGGCCTGTCTATAAATAACGTCACTCTTTTTTCCTTCTTCTATTTTTTTTTTTGAACAAAATTAACTCCCTCTCAACTTTTGAAACAAAGCGACAAAAAAAAAAAAAAAAAAAAAAACTGGTTATGGATTGAGCTTTTTTTGATGATAAGAGCCACAAATATTGTGTATGATTTTCTTTGAAAACTGCTACAAGAACAATCAACCAAGTCTTATTTTCCTTGAATATAAAAGGCACAAAATAAGGATGTCTTTCCAATATAGAATTATTACAGATGACTGACTGAACGCATGGTGTTAGTGTTAGATAAAATGATACCGCGCAGTTTGTACAATAAGTGCGAAAAATAAGGAACATTTTAGAGAAAGATATCCTTTTAAGATGAAGAATTTCCTCAGATATAACTTTCCTCTTCCTTTCAATTAATGAAACAATTATGAACAGCAAGCAGAGGAGAAAGGAGTTGTTAACGACTACAGTTATAAAAGAAAATAGACAGCTTCGAAAAGAAGGAATTAGTTGGAAAAACAGTAAAACTTACCTCTAAGCGTCATAAAAGAAAATAATAAGGCTCGACCGATGGCATTTTTTGGCCGATGGGCCGATGCCGATTGTTGGCCGATTGTTCAAAGTTGGCCGATGGCCGATGGCCGATTTTTTTACTCTTCCATCGGCCGATGGCCGATGCCGATGGCCGATGGTTAAAAATATTAAATTATTAGAAAAAATAAATGTTTTATAAGAGACTAGCTTAATACCCGGCGTTGCCCGGGTGCTTATTAATACAACATAGCATTCAGGGAAAATAAGTTTGAAAGAGTTCTATTCATATGGGTATAAAATAATTTGCATCAATCTGTCTCTTAGGTACAAACTTTGAAAAAAACTAAAATATTACAGAAAGTTAAACGTTTACAGAAAAATAGTCTTATCAAAAGGTGAAAATTAAAGAGAAATGTTGTCTGTGCTTTGCCGCGTCCACTGGCATGAAATATATGCACATGGAAGTGAAAAAATTGCATCAAATTCACCCGCCAAATTCAAAATATTAACTTTTCTCTATTAACTGTTCCCACCTACAAAGTAAAAATTATTATAACTCAATCTAATAAATCTGTCTGAAATAAATCTGTTTCTCGTTCTGAAGGCTTATCTCCATTACAGACGCAACTGTTGTCGCATTGCAAATTTGAAATTCAAATCCGTGGTTCTTTTTATAAAGTCCACATGAATTATGATTGTTTTTTACTTATTTCAATGCTAAAAGGAAATAGGTGAGCCTTAAATTGAAAATTCATTACTTTAATCGTAATCATTGTTGGAAAATACTAATATTTAAAAATCTTAAATTTCATCAATTTGAATACTAAAAGGCCTATCTCGATTACAATATAAATAGGCTAGATTCCTATAAAAGGGTCATTTTTTGACAAAAAATTTAAATTTGAGCTTTTTAGATTTTTTAAAATTTCAAGACCCCGCCTATGAGAATTCTAGGGCATCAAGGAACCTCTGTGTCAAGTTTGATGAAAATCTGACGCAAACTGTGGATTTGTATAGAGAACAAGTATATATATATACATACACTCATTTTTATAGATATAGATTTGATGGGTCATATATTCATTTCATTCTATTTCTTTTTTAGTCATTCAGATTTTGGGCTTAAATTTCTATTTTACTACCACTCGACAAAAATTATATGAGAGAGAGAGAGACGCAGTAAGTTGAGAACTCATTCGTAGTATTGGTACTAGGTGTAGTCATGCAGATACTTTCTTAGCTGCAATCCGATGTTCCAAATGTGCTTTTAACTTTTTCTTTCTCTTTTTTTTTGACTAATAAATTATAATTTCAGTGCAGACTAATATCATGAATTGGTGACAACTGAGTGATATACTAATCGCAAAGTGTTTTATAACTAACAAAGAAAGATACAACAAAGATGGAGAAAAAAAATAAGATGCTGAATTCGGTATCGGCTGGCGGTATTTGACAAAATTCCTATTAAAATTGTCGATATTTGCAACATGGATCTCTGTAAAGCAATTTCGCATCGGTTTGCAATATACTCTTTTATTCGTGAATTAAGTTCCACCTACATGTACAAAAACGTTTGAGATAAAAATTTTAAACGGACACTGTGTTTAGTAATAGGCAACTGCTCTATTGTTTAACATAAACATAAACATAAAAAAAAAAGTCTTCAGCAATAATATGTAGATTTAGATACACCAAACTTGGTAAAAGATGTTCCCATTATGTTGTTTAATCCTTAAAAAAAGTGAATGAGTCAACAAATTACATTGTGTGAGTGGAAAAATCCTTACGATATTTTTAAACCATGAGGTTAAACAAAACAAGAAGTTCTATCAAGTACTAAACGAGCCTACTTTTCCGTTCATCGACATCGGTATTCTAGTATCTGAGCAATATTCTTTTAATTATCTGAGACGACAAATTATGTCAAACGTACCTTTTTAGCAAATAAAGCTGATTTCTAAAAACCAAATATGCAGATTTCATCTGATGAACTAGGCACTTAAAAAGTAAACAAAATAAATAAATAAATAAATAAAGTTGTTGCATATTTTAAACAATGCAGCTTTTATAGTTCTTCCGTAGAAAAATTAATTAATTGTTTTGAAAAAAAGGAATGAAAAAAAGGAAGCAAATCAAAAAATCAAAACGCATTTTATCAAAAAAAAAAAAAAAAACTCGTTCCTAAAAATTGTCTCGAGTTCCATTTTTAATCCGGCGCCCACAATTAAAAATCAAATAATGTCGTCCCCGCTTAATCGGGTAACGGATAAACGAATACCCCGCTTATACGAATAAAATATCTCGGAACCGATGCCATAGACGTAAAGTTAAAGATCCCCGCTTAATCGAATACCCCGTTTAATCGAATAATATTTCTTGGAACCGACAGTATTGTTTAAGCGGGGCCGACAGTAATTGATTAAATAAATGATAAAATGTTCTCTTAAATGAGTAATTTTTGTTAGACAAAAAATCGTCTGCCAAAAAAAATAAATAAAATAATAATAATAAAAAAAACAAAACAAATGAATAAACAAAGAAAAAAATCGCCTGCACGGTTATTTCTTTTAAGAGTAGGAGTCAGTCATTTTTTTCCCAGTCTGCATTTCTGCAATGTTTGCTCTTTGCTGAGTCAGAGTTAGAGTCGAGGATTCAGAGTTGGGGTTGAAAAGTCGGAGTCGTCAATCACTGTCGACAGGTAGAGTCAGAGTCAAAGACACACACATTCTAATAGTAGGACTCGGTCTTTTTTCCGAGCCTGTATTTCTACCATAGCGGCAGAGTTGGAGTCGGCTTTAAAAAATTAATTTCATCAGTCGAAGTCGAAAGCTGTAAAATTATAATGGTAGGAACGGGTCATTTTCTTATGAGCCTGCATTTCTGCCATGTTTGCGCAGTCGGAGTCAAGGAGTCGGAAGCAGGGTCCTCCCAGCAGCTCATTCAGAAAAGTACTTTACATACATTATTTATCAAAACCATTTTCTAACAAAGTTATAGTTTGAAGGAAATCCGCCTTTAAGTTCAGGATCTTCATTAAACTTAAATTTCCCAGTAGGTGCAATGTTAAGCCTTTTTCTGAACGGTTCAATATTGAAAGAAAAATGGTTCAAATCAAAAAGCAAAATATGGGAATGAGGTTTCCTCTCCGAGATCTTTCGAACAAAAAAAAGGTTATTCAATTCGGACGGTTCCCTTAAAAGTTATTTATAATGCTTTTTTAGTTTTTTTTTTCTTTTTAACGGGAAAGTAGGCTAAAAAGGCAACAGATAAATCACAATACTAAGTCATAGCTTGAATTTCTCTATACTTAAATTGTATGAAAATAATGTTTGCATGTTCGTTAAAAGCTGCGACACTTACATAACTTATTTTATTGAAAAATAAATAACCATGAAATAAAAATAGTCGGCTTGCACCTTTTTTTTTTTTTTTTTTTGCTACTTTTGCTCCTAGTTTGATTTTTTATTTTGCTGAATCTTGCATCAAAATGGCATTCTTTTTTTTTTTCCTTAGTCGCGCTAAAATTTTAATTTTCCTGCTTCAGCCTGCTCCAATACGGTGTTTGTTTTCCTCTCCAGTATGCTCCAAAAGAATTATTTTTCTTCTCGAAAACAGAATTTTAGCTGCTCCGAAATTGTATCCATCGTATCCCACTCCTGATATAGTTTAAATAAAATAGACTTGAGTAATGACAAAATGATAGTAAGTTATAGAGGCCGTCGACATATTTACAATTGTAATCTTTTAATGAAATTATCTCATATGGATTATCATAGAACAGTGGTATAAGAGGTAAAAGAGATTGGGGCGGGGGGGGGGTTTAAATAATTGCAATGAAAAGGCACGCTGGCATTTAAAAGTGCAAAGGTAAAATGATATGAGTTCAAGCGAGATATAGTAAATAATACACAAATTATCAGTATCGTAGTGCAAGATGGCAATGGCACATATTCAATATTATAATTCTGCATTAAACTAATAGATAAAATCTGAAACAGCATAATCCTCCCTAACAGCGGACACCTCCCAGTAACGGACAAAACTTCCGGTTCCGTTATTCAGAGGTTTTACTGTAATTCTTAAAATTCGCATCAAAGCGATTAGTCGGAAAGTGTCTGTGTTGTGAAAATTTCGGTATCTGCCCGATTTGGAAAATTCCAAAACCCAGAACTGTGTTTGTCCCTTTTGCTGCGCGATTTCAAGCCACATGCTGAACATACTTTTAATTGTGAAGTAAAAAATGGAGAAAATATAATTCCCTCTTAAGAAAACTTAAAAAAAAAAAAAAAAAGAAACAAAACATCGGCCTTGCATCGGCATTTAGATTCTTTTGAGGCCGATGGGCCGATGTTTTTTCCATTTTAGCATCGGCGGCCGATGCCGATGGCCGATGGAAAAAATTTCAACCATCGGCGCCGATGCATCGGCCTGGCCGATGCATCGGTCGAGCCTTAGAAAATAAATAGCTTCAAAAAGAAGAAATTGACTGAAGAAAAAAATAATAAAATTTACCTTTTATCTTACGCAAAGAAGTTCTGTCTATGCAACAAGGGTTTTAATAGGAATAAAAATTATCCAAGAAATGTACTATGAGATATTTTCGTTAAAAAATGGGGAAAATCTTATACTCTGTGTAACGACAGCTGGCGTGTCAAAGCCAAACTTATTTTCCACTCTCCGAACGCTTTTCCTTGTGGTTGTTATAGTTACGGCACTTTGGACTTTTTTCCCACTTAGCTTTTGCAACAATGTTAAAATTGCTTTGTGCGTAATCTATTATTTAATTGAAAAATCAACATTAGACAAACACAACTTTCTTAGAAAATTGTGCTTTTCTTATGTATGCCTAGATTTGTCAGAAAACGTTTAAAAATAACTGAAATATGAGGATATAAATAAAAGCATAAACTTAATTCGATAAACATAAAATAAATGAAATGCCTCAACAGCAGTGCATTAAAAATGGTGCTGCTTTCTTTCGTACGGTTTCCATGGAGACGACACAAAATTTCTAAACTTGATATGGATATTTTAAAGTAACAAAGTATAATAACAAAAATTTGTTTTTTTCAGAGTTGAATTGATTTTGGGGCAAGGAAGTTGCAGCAAGGACCATTGTCTCGATGGGAATTTGTCCCACTGCAGCAAATGGGACATATGCCCATTGCTTCCGGTCAAAAGAGGGGTCCCAATTTTAAAAAAAAAATCGTTTATCTGAAAAGTGATGAAAAGTCTACCAAACTTCAAAATAGTAGATGCGTTTGTCACAACAAGATTACTTTTCTTAGTTGATATTTACTATAAAAACAATTCAGAAACGTTCCCGGAAAACAATAGGCAGCTGATGAGACCCAATTCCTCCAGTAACATATTTGGGAAAAAACACGAAAATTTTCTCCGGAAAGTTAATTGACACTAAATGAAGAATTAAGAAAAAAATGGCTGGTTGTATTTTCCAAATTGGGTGTAGCACTAAAGTTGATTTTTAAAAAAAACTTACTAAGTCCCGGACACGATTTGTACTGTCATAGAAAAAAAAAAAAAAAAAAAACGAAACACTAGCTCGTATTCAATAGACCAATAACACTAGAGACATCTGTAAGGTATTTTTTCAGGAACAATATGCTCTATAAATTTATGTTGACAAATCGTTGTAAAGGGCCGTTTTCATATAAAAGTTGGCATCCACTTAAAAAGCTTTTAAGAGATATCCCTTTTTTTATCATATATTTGCAATCAGCATCATCATTTAACTCTGTATACCAAATGGTGTTCAATTTGCTCCATCCATCGCTGCACAATTAAACTGAGAAAAAAGCAGCCCGTAATGTTGAAAGAATTTTTGATACTTGTGCATATAATGCCTCAACCACGTTGGGTACGACAAAGATAGTTTTTTACATCAAAGCATGAACTAACATAACAGTAATTACGTCCTTTACTACCTCTAAAGTGAAATTTTGATTTTTTTTATCAATTTTGAGATTAATAGTTGAAAAAATGATGATCTGGAACCATATCATATCTTGATGGAGAAACAATCTAGAAGAGATTTTAAAAGAGAAACCAAATTAGGCGCTCAAAATATCTAGTAGTTTTCAAGATATGCTAAATTAACCATTTTTTGCTCTTTTGTGGGACTATATACAATGGTGCAAACTGATACAATGGAAGTGGAATATGCTTATTTACCAGTTTCAGAAAATAGTAAGTTTTCATAGAGTTTTTTGGTTCTAACTGTAATTAAATGTTGAAAGTAAAAAGCATAATAAAAGCTATGAGTATATTTTGAAACTGGTAGATAAACTAATTTTTGCACCAGTGAGAAGTTTGCTTTTATGCAACATGCAACAGTTCAGAAAATTTTTTACTCAGTTACTTGATTTTATACAGGACAATTGATGAAATGAAGTAATTACCTACAGCAAGCGAATCAAAGCAAGTAGCTTTAGTTAATTCTCAGAAAAGAGATGATTTGTTTACGTTTTTGCTTTGATCGGTAAACTATGATATTGGAAGTAACATTTTTAAATTTGGGCCCCTAAATCGATTAAACCCTAAATCGCTTTTCGCTCATAACTTCCGCTCTACTGGTTCTAAAGTAATACCGCTTGGTACCCAGGTTGCATTTTGCCGTCCGCAAGTAATTATGTAGCCAGAAGTAGCAGCTCCCATTTGAAAATTCAGATTTTGTGTTCATTTCACTTTGTAGAAGACCCCTTATCAAAAATTTACTGATGTAGTTTGAAAGAAGACTTAAGTTCATGTCGGATGACATCTTTTTTTTTCTTTACAAGTATAGCAGCCGAGCAATTAAGAATGTTTCGTTTGTTTTTTTCTATGACTGAACTATTTTTTATTGCAATTCCCCAATTCCAAAGTTACTAAAACAACTCAGAAATTACTTCGAAATTCTGCAAATAAAACTACACACATATAAAAAATATTGTGATTCCAGTTTTATCATTTAAGATGAGACCGTCTAACAATTTGGGCTCCATCTATGATGAAGTGAAATGACTCTCGAAAAACACTTCTGAGCTTCGAAACAAATTTAATATGGAGAGAGAAAAATGTCCCTATTTCTCCAAGAGTTTGAGGGGAAGAAACTAGTAAAGGAATGCAGAGAAATTGTTTTTAGTAGAATGGAAACATGGAAGATATTTTTTCTCCGAACTTCGTAGAATGGCAAAAGGAGAAAAGAATGCATGCAATATCAACCTTTTTCCGGGTAACAAGATGTTATTTGAAAACACAGTAATGAAATAAAATGGCAGATGAAAAAGAATGCAATTTTATCTTTAGGAAGCGAGGTAAAAATGAATGCCATTATGCTGCTGGCAAAACAAGGAAAGTAAATAATAATAATAATAATAATAATAATGTTATTAACAATCATAATATTAATAATAAGAATAACAAAATGACAATATGAGTAACTGGTTAAATGGTATTACAGTTCTTCAAAACGAAAAAGAGGGAAAAAGAGAAAAAATGGAGAAAAATTTGATAAGTTTCAATCAAATCAAAATATTGTAACGAGTCCGTAGCACCTTCAACTTTCTTCAAATGAACATTCCAATCTTGAGGAAGTAACTATAAATTTATTTACAAGTATTTACACTATTTACAATATGAGCAGGAAACAATTGCTAAACATCCAGCAATTAGGTAGCAAAACAGTACACTGTACTCTCAACAGTAACTCAGCACCACGTATCAAACGTGAACAGTAATTAAGCAATTACAAAAGCAAAACAAACATTCGCCCAAGCGAATGCGAAAAAACGAGTCACCAGAAATCAAATCTGAAAACAACTGACTGACTTGTGTTCAAGGCCAGCTATTTATACACGGAAAGAAATGTCCACAATATTCGAGAAAAACCTGGAATATTTTGTTTCATTCCTAACATTACGTAATCCATTCACAAATTCTAGCGATAAGAAAAAAAACCACGCGAAAATGTCTTCACGCTTATTAAAGTTAGGGCAAGTGTAAAAACTACAAAGTGTTACAGGGCCGGTATACTAGTGATAAAGGTGATATCTTCAGATACTTTTGCAACATGACGTCAGATAAAACCAAAACTAATGAAAATGATGCAAGGCAGGAAAAACAACAACTATTTACAAGATTTGTAACATTGCCCCCTTCCCAAGGACTGCACGTCCCGGGCAGTACAATCCCCAGAAAGGAAGCAAGGGAAAATTTACAGATGCACACATTACATGATAACCAATCGTAAACAGGATAAACAATAACAATGAGAACATGAAAGAAATAATAACATTGATAGAGTAATATTACAAACAATTAAAGGCAAAAGTTATTTACAAAATTTACAAACAAATTACCATGGTAGCTTTAGATTTATTTTACGAACTATGGCCATAGTATGGGGCTAGCCGATCATAATGTACAACTCTGGGTTTTGAATGTGATGACTTCTGGATCCTCACTACGACGTCGTTCAGCCGGTGAAGGACTGTGTAGGGTCCATCCCAATGCGACTGCAATTTGGGTGACAGACCTTTACGTCGGATGGGATTCCATAGCCACACCTTGTCACCTTCTTGAAAGTCATGGCCAGTGGACCTTGTGTCGTATCGGGTCTTCATTTTCTCCGTCGCGATGTTGATTCGCTCCCGTGCGAAGTGATGAACGTCCTCCAACCGGGCCTGGAGATCCTGGACGTACTCCTCAGGCGATGAAGGCGCATCTGGAGGGAGACCGAAGACGAGATCACAAGGCAGTCGAAGCTCTCGGCCGAAGAGCATCTGTGATGGGGAATATCCGGTGGTCTCGTGGACAGCACTGCGGTAGGCCAGCAGGAACAGAGGAAGTTTCTTGTCCCAATCCTGTTGATTTTTGGAGACCATAAGCGAGAGATTATTAAGGATTGTCCTGTTGAATCTCTCCACCATGCCGTCCGATTGTGGGTGTAGTGGTGTCGTTCGAGTTTTCTCAATTTTGAGGATTTTACATAGGCCCTTAAACACAGCAGAGATGAAGTTTCTCCCCTGATCGGAGTGGATCTGCAAAGGTGTCCCATATCTCGAGATCCAATGCTGGACTAGAGTCTCTGCTACAGTGGTAGCTTCTTGATCCGGAATGGAATATGCTTCGGGCCATTTGGTGAAGTAGTCAATGGAAACGAGGATGTATTTGTTCCCATCAGTAGTTTTCGGTAGAGGACCAAGAATGTCGATCCCGATTCGTTCGAAAGGAGCTCCTACGTTGTAAAGATGTAGCTTCCCGCGGCTTCTTCTCTTCGGTCCTTTACGGGCAGCACAGGCGTCACAAGAATGACACCACTTCTCCACGTCATCCTTCGCCTTGCTCCAGAAGAAGCGCTCTCGAACCTTGTGGAGGGTTTTCAGGATACCAAAGTGTCCTCCAGTCGGACTACTGTGCAATTCCTTTAGAACGTCTGGAATTCTTGATCTGGGAAGGAGTAACTGCCATTTGAATACTTTACCATCGTCAGATTCCCATTTCCGATACAGGACGCCATTCCGCAGCTGGAGAGATTTCCATAGAGCCCAGTATCTTTTCGTTGCAGGACTGTAGATAGAAATGTCTTGACAACTAGGTCGCCGACTGTCTTTTTCCATTAACTCTATGATAGGCTTTAGGTCTGGGTCTTCAAGCTGATCTTTTCTAACTTGGTCGTCACTCCATGGGTCAGGATCTGAAGATGATGAAGTAGCAGTAACTTGACAGGCAGTAGGGATTGTCGTCCCGTACTGTTTCTCTATTCGGGAGCAATAATGGCAGTTCTCGGAACAAGGTCTTCTTGATAATGCGTCAGCATTCCCGTGTGACAAGCCTTTTCGGTGCTTAATCTCGATGTCATATTCCTGGAGCCGCTGTATCCACCTGGCTACCTGGCCCTCTGGTTTCTTGAAATTCAACAGCCAAGTTAAAGAGGCATGATCAGTCCGGAGCAGGAATTTACGGCCGTAGAGGTAATGATGGAAATGTTCTACAGCTTTAACTATGGCGAGCAATTCCTTTCTCGTGACACAATAGTTTCGCTCCGACTTGGACAAGCATTTGCTCCAGTAGGCGATGACATGTTCGTTACCGTCTATTTCTTGAGATAAAACAGCTCCAACGCTCTCGTGGCTCGCATCAGTGTCAAGTATGAAGGATTTTTCAGGCTGAGGATAAGAGAGAATAGGTGTTGATGTTAAAGCCTCCTTCAGCTGTAGAAATGCATCCTCGCATTCTTTGGACCATTCAAATTTTTGTTTGCTCTCCGTCAGCTTATGCAAAGGTCGTGCAATGTTGGAAAAACCCTTCACAAACTTCCTGTAGTACGTGCAGAGCCCCAGGAAACTTCGCAGCTGATGGACATTTTCGGGGCGGCTCCAATTCTTGACTGCGGATACCTTATCTGGATCTGTTCGTACGCCCTCGGAGGAGATAATGTGACCAAGGTAGTTCACCTCACGGCGGAATAAATTACATTTGGACGGGCTTAACTTCAGGTTGGCTTCCTTAAGCTTCTGCAACACCTTCCTAAGATTAACCAAATGTTCCTCAAAACTGCGTCCTATGATGATGATGTCGTCCAAGTAGACAAGACAGGATTCATAAGAGAGTCCTCGCAGCACTGATTCCATAAGACGCTCGAACGTGGCTGGTGCATTGCAGAGGCCGAAGGGCATCACTTTAAACTGCCACAAGCCTTGTCCGGTTGTAAACGCCGTCTTCTCTCGGTCGTCGGGGTGTATCTCCACCTGCCAGTAGCCGCTCTTTAAATCCAGGGTCGAAAACCACTTGTGTCCGGAAAGGGTGTCCAGAGTGTCATCGATCCGTGGAAGAGGGTAACTGTCCTTCTTGGTGATGTCATTCAGGCGTCGGTAGTCAACACAAAATCTGGTGGAGCCGTCTTTCTTTCGGACCAAGACGATAGGGGATGCCCAAGGACTGGATGAGGGTTCGATGACGTCATTCTCCTGCATCTCTTTTACGAGGATCTCAACCTCTTCCTTCTTGGCGAACGGTAGTCGTCTTGGATGCTGCTTGATAGGGGGATGATCTCCAGTGTCGATCCTATGCTGCGCTAAACTCGTGCGACCAACATCTTCGGGTGTAGATGAAAACACCTGCTTGAAGTCGTCCACCAATTTTTCCGCAGCGTATCTTTGATCCTTCGATAATGCTGCACTCCCAATTAATTTCGAAGTCAAGGATTCGGAAGACACAGTCTCGGAGGAATCAATTCTTCTGATGATGCAGTTTACGGGAGTACAAGTGGCCAACACTTCTCCTTTCTTGATATTCCTCGGTCTTTCACTTACATTGGCGACTCTCACAGGAACTGCATTCCTTGAAAGGTCCACAAGCGTAGATGCCACTAGTACTCCTTTTGGGCTATTACTCTGGTTAGGATATTCAATTAGGCCGAATTTAAAGCTGTTGTTTTCCTTGATGGAGCCAGGTATTAGTATTTCTGATCTTGGGGGAATCAATAAATCTGTTTGGGCTATTATTTGATGAGCGGATTTTAAGTTATTTTCAGCATTGAAAATTGCTATGTCTTCCTTCATCGAGTGCAGCTCATTATTTTTAAAGTCGATAGAAAAATCAAATTTTCTCAAAAAGTCCAGTCCGAGAATGAAGGGATCTGTAATGTCAGCAACGAATGCCGTGTGATGGTAAGTGGCGCTCCCGAACATTATTTCTAAGTTCACTTTTCCTTCAATCTCGATTTTGTCACCTGTCACAGTTTGGAGAGTAACGCAGGGCGGCGTCCATAAGATCTTGAGTCCAAATTGATGAGCCACATCAGTCTTAATAATGGTAACGTTGGCTCCTGTGTCCACAATCATTTCGCAGGGAAACCCATTCACATAAGCGTAAATGAAGAGTTCGTTGCAGCCGCCACTTCTTGGGGAAATCTGGAAAACTTTGGGAGACGTCTTCTTTTCTTGGCGAGCTTCGCAATTCCTTCGTACGTGGCCCTCACCGCCACATTTCCAGCACTTCAGTGTTTGTCCACCTTGGTCTTTACGAGCCGCAATCTTCTTCAGGGTCCCCGACATCTCTTTGATTTGTCGCTCAATGTCCGAGAGACGAGTTGAGTTCAAATCTTGGGCACTCACTTCCACGCCCCTGGTCGAATGGCGATCCTTGCGGGACAGTTGCTGTGCAGCCTCGAACTTCATTGCGTAGACCAGACCGGATTTAAAATCCTTAATGTCCGCCATCCGGAGAGCCGTCTGAAGTTCTGGATTTCGCACTCCATCTGTGAAGTAGTTCAGGGCCAGGCTATCGCGAACACCCGAAGGACAGTCCGAGAAGGCGAGATGGGAAAGCCTCTCAACGTCTGCTGCGAACACTTGCAAAGTCTCCCCATCCCTTTGGAGTCGGGATTTGAGCTGAAGTTGGCTGAATTCTTTTTGGCAAGATTCGCCAAAGCGAAGCTCCAAGGCCGATGATAAGGCTTCGAAGTCATGGTGCTTGTCCTCTGGGAAGGTCTGTAGTATATCAGCTGCATCCCCTCTCAGCGAGGCTGCAAGTTGACAGGCTTTCGTGGAAGAGTCCCAAGAGTTTGCTTCTGCAACGATGAGGAACTGCTTCTTGTAAATATTCCACGAGGTCTTCCCGTCAAACGTGGCCAGTTTGATGGATGGACGAGAAGTTCCAGCTGCAGCTACACAGTCACTTGAGGTGTTGGAGGATGCTGATAACTTCGATTCAAGTTCTTTAATTTTCTTTTCCACGTGGTTTTCTATTGTGGTGATTCGATCTTCTAGAGCCTCCACTTTATTTTCCATGTTGATAAATTTAGTTTCCACCAAACTTTTCATTGACGTTAGATCGCTCTTAATTTCTTCTTGACTCGAAGTTATGCTCGATGTCAAATCACTCTTTAGTTGTTCTTGATTAGTAGCCAGAGTCACCATATCATTCTTTATTTGCTCTTGATTAGTAGCCAGATCATTTTTTTATTGTTCTTGATTAATAGCCAGATCATTTTTTAATTGTTCTTGATTAGCGGCCATGTCATTTTTAACAGCGTTGATCGCATCCAGGAGTTGTTTCAGTTGTTCATCCATTGCTCGAGTAATTACCATAAAATTCCGAAATCAAAAAGTCCTTAGGATGAAAAGTCCAAGTTCACAGGTAATTCCAAGAAAGTCCTTGAAGATGCCCCACGTTGGGCGCCAAAATTGTAACGAGTCCGTAGCACCTTCAACTTTCTTCAAATGAACATTCCAATCTTGAGGAAGTAACTATAAATTTATTTACAAGTATTTACACTATTTACAATATGAGCAGGAAACAATTGCTAAACATCCAGCAATTAGGTAGCAAAACAGTACACTGTACTCTCAACAGTAACTCAGCACCACGTATCAAACGTGAACAGTAATTAAGCAATTACAAAAGCAAAACATCGCCCAAGCGAATAGCGAATAAAACGAGTCACCAGAATCAAATCTGAAAACAACTGACTGACTTGTGTTCAAGGCCAGCTATTTATACACGGAAAGAAATGTCCACAATATTCGAGAAAAACCTGGAATATTTTGTTTCATTCCTAATATTACGTAATCCATTCACAAATTCTAGCGATAAGAAAAAAAACCACGCGAAAATGTCTTCACGCTTATTAAAGTTAGGGCAAGTGTAAAAACTACAAAGTGTTACAGGGCCGGTATACTAGTGATAAAGGTGATATCTTCAGATACTTTTGCAACATGACGTCAGATAAAACCAAAACTAATGAAAATGATGCAAGGCAGGAAAAACAACAACTATTTACAAGATTTGTAACAATATTTTTTAATGTTGCATTTGAAGCGTGTGGTTGCAAAAGTGGATCTTAAAGAGAAAAAAAATCCAGGAAGAGGTCACATATTTGTCAATACAGAAAGATATAAGTTTTAAAAACTTTTTCTCTGCTTTGTTTAAACAGTTTAGGAGATCATTTTGAAACTCTTTTTTTTTTTTTTTTTGTCTCATGTTGTTGCCCTCTTTAATTATTGCAATGAAAAACTAAGAAAAAAAACTTACGGAAAAATTTGAATTGGAGATACAACTGAACCTCGTTAAAGCAAACTTTAGGACCTTCAAAATCAATTCATCTTATCTGACGAACTATAAACAACCAGTATAAGAGAGGGGTCACAATAAAGAGGACGGGGGTCGAAAATGTAGTTGCTTTCAGCAGTAGTTTGTTTTTAGGCGTGTTCGAATTATAGATATTCGATTGCACCTAATTTTGCAGCTATACTCTTTTCAGTTACCCTAAACATATTCTTTCATAGGTTGCAGACGTGTCATTGGAATAGGGATAAAAAAGCATTTCTGCAGTTGGAACACTGACACAACCGCAGTGTAAGCCCACACAAATCGGCAAGCACAAAACGGTTCAGTCCTTTTCTCTCTTCTATTTCCCCACGAATTTCTTCATTATTTCTTTTCAGCAGCATTTACCACCGTTTCACAACATTCCTTATATGTGTTTAAAAATACCGCATTACTTCTATTAATATTATGTATCACTAGCAATAACCCACGATACATGTAAATGAATAGAACTATTAAACAAATAAATATAATTGATTTCAACCTTTTCAGTATGACGGTGAAATTTTTATACGTTGGTCACGAAAATAATAACTACGTATAAGATATAGGGATGCACCGATTAATCGGCAGTACCGATTAATCGTCCATAATCGGCCACTTTGCCGATTATTAATAATAGGCAAAATTGGGCCGATTAATCGGCTAAAAATATTTTTTGTTATATTATTCTTTAAAGTGTACCTTCACTAAGAAACTATGTACTTGATTTTATTGACAGTAATAATAATCCTCATAGTTGATATTAAGTTTTTAATAAATTTATTCTGCTTTGAATAAATGTACACATAGACAATGTTGCAACATTTTTCATGTGTGATAGTTTTCTTCTTAGTACTGTGTTAGGTAACCTCTAATTTTCAAAGAATAAAAGTCTTGAATTAAATTGCTACTGATAATTAAAATTGAAAATTAAAAGTACTCCTAAATTGTGGAGTGCTCACCACAGATCCTCCCCCCCCCTTTTTTTTAATTTTTATTAATATAATTAACAATGTATTAATGTAATATTATTGACAATAATATGTAAATCGGTTCTAAGAAATTTAATAAAATACTGAAATTATTTTATGAAAATTAGGAAAATGGAAAAAAAAAAATCTTCTCAGAAATCAATTACTTACTATTTCTAAACTCGGAATTGTATAGGAGAGAAAAAACAGTTATTGTGAAATTGTAGTATTAAAAACAATCATTCTTACCATTAATCGGCTCAGCCGATTAATCGGCCGATTATTAACAACCGATTAATTGGTAATCGGCTAATTTGCTTATCGGTGCATCCCTAATAAGATACACAATTTCGAATTTGTGGCATGTGTTTCGTGGTTACAAGGAATCCCTTTTCAGTGCAAAAATGAGCTTATGAATAGGAAAACGCAGAGAGGAAAGCAGTATACACTTCAATTCCATAATTGAAAATTATGTCTGTGGATTAAATAAAAAAAATATTTGCACCTTTTTTTAAAGAAATTTTGTTATTGACAAACATATTTCCGTCTATTATACAAATGCTCTTCAAAGTTATGCACAGGTATGTATATGTACGTACACATATATGCAACTTTTCCTTTCTTCATAAAAATTTATAAGCAGTTTTACTTTTAGCAATAAAATGAGCAATAAAACACAGGAAAAACGTATAATAAAATGTATCTTGTAAAATTTTTCAAAAAGTAACGAAAGGGGGAAATTTTTAACGAGAGTTGAAAAAAAAAAAAAGCATTGCTAATGAATAGGATGAATAACAATGAAACATGATAAGACAACCAATATTGTATTCTGTTTTTCTGTGGATGGCATCTTTTTCTTTGCAATAGGGATGCACTGAAAAAAAAAAAATGGCCGATTACCGATTAATCGGTTGTTGATAATCGGCAGACCCGATTAATGATTAGGATGATTGTTTTTAATACCAATTTTACTATCACTGTTTTTTCTCTCTTATACAATTCCAAGTTTGGAAGTAGTAAGTAATTTATTTCCGAGAGAGGATTTTTTTTCCATTTTCCTAATTTTCACAAAATAATTTCAATATTTTTTCCAATTTCTCAGCACCGATTTTCATATGATTGTCAATAATATTACATTAACACATAAATCTAAACACTAATTATAATAAAAAAAATTTTTAAAAAGGGCAAGGGGAGTTTGTGGTGAGCACTCCAATTTAGGAGTACTTTCAGTTTTCATTTTTTAATAATTAGTAGCAATTTAATTCAAGACTTTTATTCTTTGTAAAAATTAGAGGTTATCTAAAAGCACAATACTAAGGAGAAAACTGTCTCCACATGAAAAATGTTGCAACATTGTCTATGTATATTTATTCAAAGTAGGAGAATTAATTTATTAAAAACGTTATATCAACTGTGAGGATTATTATTACTGTTAATTAAATTATTCATCATAGTTTCTTAGTGAAGGTATACTTTGAAGAACAATACTTAAAAACTATGTTTGGCCGATTAATCTGCCCGATTGCGCCGTATATTAACAATCGGTAAAGTGGCTGATTAATCGGTGCATCCCTACTTTGTAATATAAATTGTATTGTGACTTATCCAATCTTTGCCACGTAGTAATGGTGCGACATCAATAAAAAAAGCATCGATGATATCGATACATCAACCCAAAAATATAATTCCTTTGAAACATCAAACTTTTTAATGTGTATTCCGGCATAATAAACTCTAAAAAATGTTTTAATGCTGGAACTAAACAGTCACCAATTTATTAATTAGGTATATTTTTGAATTGGCAAAGAAAAGGTAATAAGTGAATCTTAAGGCGCATTTCAAATTAAGTAGAATTAAAGTGATGATTAACTTCCGCATGTAACGTACAAAAAGAAAAGAAAATGAAGCACTGATAGATATTAATTGCAATAATTTCTTAACATCTGTTGAATTTCCACCGGAATAATGCAAAAACTAAAGGAAATTTAAAGCAATTTTAAAAATTGATAACATGCACACACACAGGAAAAAAAAGAAGAAAAAAATAATAACAGAAAAGGAAATAAATGTAGCACATGTTTTACTCACTTAGAAGCGCTGTACAGTGTATAATTGAATAATAATAACAATAATAATAAAAAAATAAAGTATCGTTTCATCTTGTAAGACTATTAAAAAGATTCCCTCTGGAGTATCCTTTTCTCTCATTCCGAAAAGTAGACTTTCATTATAAATATTCGTAATTCACCAGAAATCACACATTTTCAAAATTTTTGCAACTTCTATCAATGAAAACATTAGCCAAAGAGCGATAACACTTCCAATATGGCCCGCACTTGGCGAACCGGCGAGCCTGTCGACATCGTGCCCTTGGAGACGCGTCCTTGGCAACGGAAAGAAGAGACGGCAGTCGCAGGGGTGAAACGTGAATAATTCGTTTTGGACGGAATCGCCTTTTCATCATTTTATCATCTGGTCGAATGATGAAAATCAAATGCCCCTTTATGCCGCGATGTTTGGATTAAAATTGGATAACTGCCTCACGCTTTTTTAGCCGAAAGTGCAGATCAAGTGTCTTTTTCTCAGTGTCTGGAGAGAAAGATTTTTGATAAAATGGGGATTGAATGACCAACTTTGTTATTTGTATAATATTCGTAGCATTTATGATTGACGAAAAAGGGGTAAATTTCTTTCTACCTTCTTTTGGAAGCAACTACTTTGAAAATGTGCGGTTTTTCTTATGAGAGGGGCACCAAAATTTTAACAGACCCTGGGCATCATTTTCACTTGATCGGGTCTGTTCAGACTCTGACGTATGTTCCGGCAACATACCAAGCTAATATTACAAACAAGCTATGTTTTCTTGGAAAGTTTCTGATATATTCCCGAAGACTGGTCTTGCATTTGGAAGATCCACTTCCAACTTATTCAGAAAGCTTCTAGGTTGAATTCAGGAAGATTACTGACATTTAGCTGGAAAATGTAATGTATTTTGCGAGATATGATACTAGAAGAAATTAGGTTAACTATAGTTGGGGTTGGGGCAAACCTACGTGGAAACAGTGTAAAGGCTACGCTGATAGATCCTAATCACAGCATTATAACGCTACCATGTTAAGTTTTCCATAATTCTAACTGCCTATCGCAGGGGCACACCGAACTAAAATTTTTGGGTGAGGGAAAATTATCAATTTGCCGAATGAAGTTCCAATTTTAACGAATGATAAATACAAGCATGCTGCACACATGTCGTATATGCATAACATTTAGTGAGAAAAAAATTAGGCATATTTTAAAAAAACAATTATAAAAACTGAAACGAACAAATAATCTCAATTTTGCAATATTGTATTCAATTGCCGAATCGTCAGCAAAATGTGTCGAATACGGAAATTATTGGGAAGTCATAGTGACCTCCCATAGGGCCGTTCCTGGCCTAACGTCTTCCATCAAAGTTCTTGAATTGTTTTTACTCTAACTTGTTTATAATAAGCTTTGTAGCAGAGTTAAATAACTGGCGAATAACTTACTCAAGATTTGTGAACAGTTCTCTCTGTCTCTCTATTACCTACACTGCAAAAAATGTTGGTGTTATTAGTATAGTACTGGCAGCCGAGGTTTCTATTTAAAGCTGTAAAATACGCAATAATAAACTGTAAAACCAGCAATTTTATTTTCTTAGTGTAAAGTTAGAAATTTAGTTTATTGCCGTAAAATTTTGCTGTATTATACTGTAAAAACAACACTATAATACTGGCAGCCGAAGTTCCAATTCAAAACTGTAAAATGCACAGCAACAAACTAAAACTAGCAGTTTTACAGTTTCTTACAGTAAAGTTAAAAATTTTAGTTTATTGCTATAAAATTTTGCTGTATTATACTGTAAAAACAACAGTATAATACTGGAAGCAGAAGTTCCAGTTTAAAACTGGAAAGTGCAAGCTAATAAACTGTAATACACGCATATATCATAGTTTGTAGTCATATTCTGCTTAGCTGCAATATGATGTAAATATCAAATTATATATTTATAACTTTTAAATATTTTTTTAAAGTGTATGCATAGCGCTAATTCAATAGCGGCTTCGGGATTTACAGATTTGGGAAACATTTTTTGAAAATACTTCAGTTTTATTTTCAATATTATGCAACAAATTTTATGCCCCATTTGCCCATGCCAAGGGGTCTAGTACCCTTTAAAAGTTCAAAAAATTGATTTTTTGAATTTAACTTTTTTTGGAACTGGGAAATAATGGGAATATTTTAAGACAAACCCCATAATAAAATTCCCAATAGAATGGAAGATATGAGGAAAACCGCAGAAACCGAATTTTGCAAATCTCATTTGTTTACCATTATGATAGATGTTTAAAACCGACTTTTGAAGTTGATTTTCTCGAAACTACATTTTTACTCGTTGCGCGCAGCATTTCTCGGAAACGGATAATCTCAGTGCACGAAACTTTATTCAAGTGTTCATGTGCTAATTATGCTTAATTTTATGAATCAGAATTTTTCTTGTGTTGAAACTTTTCAAATTCTAGCTATAAAAAGTTTTAAAAAATGCATCAAAATTTGAATTTTGAATTTAAAAATTTTATTTTGTGGGTAAGGAGTATTTAATCAATCTAATTCTTCGTCATTTTAAACATACATTATTTTTCTACTCTAGAAAAAAATTAAGTGGATATCTTGTTTTACAAAAGAGTAATGCTGCACGCAGTATGTTTTAAATTATCGGCAAACAAAAAATTTCACTTTATTAAAATAATTGCTTAAAAACTTCAAAAACACCCATAACTTACATTTTGGAATCGAAAAGATTAATAGAGTTGAATTCATATTTGGTTAAAATTTCATGAAATTAAAACTAATAGATCTTGAAACAAGTCACTTTTAAGTTTACCAATTTTTCGACATATTTTCTTCACCGAAAGGGTACTAGACCCCCTGACCCTGGTAATACTATTGGGCAGGAAGTCAACCAGCATTAAATGACACAACAGTTTTCATTTTCTCTTTAACCCTTTAACTGTCAAGTTATTTTGATGCTTTGGGTGCACAAATTGTCAAATGTTTTTATTGCAAAAATCAAATGTTTAGTACAAAATAAAATATACTTAGTCGTTAAAAATTGATATTTTGAAGTACATGGGTAAAATATTTAAAGTTTTGTAGCCACTGCATATTTGCTTTAGGCGGCTACCACTCAACATGGCAGTTGTAAAGTTCGCTTATAGTGGAGCATTATTTTCTAAAAATGGAAAAATAATTATTTTCTAAAAAATCAATAAATGAAAACAAAATTAAATAAATAAAAGTGAATACCTTTCAGTAATTCAGTCTTGTGTGGTATAACTGGAAACACTTTTCCAAGAACAAATCCGAGAAACAGTCGGGTTTGACAGAGATAAAGGCGAAATAAACGTCTCCCGATATATATTCGGGTAGAACAATACGATGCACTCAAAAAAAAAAAAAAAAAATACCCCGAGTAATACTCGGGCGTGACATTTTCGAACACCAGTGCTGTGCCCGAGATTATCTCGGGCATGACTGTTAAAAGGTTAAGAGTTAAAACCTAAACTTACTTTACCCAAATATATATATTTTTAAATTTTAGTGACGATCGTTTTTTTTTTTTTTTTTTGCTACTTTTCTTTTTAAAGGAGTTTTATTCATCAATGAGACACTTCTAAGTTGTATATTGCGCAAGCGTACCCGGAAATATGTCTGCACTGGCAATCTTTCAACGTCCTTCGCATTTGAAAAAACTTGGGCGTAAAATTTTTCTTTGTTTGATGATGCTTGGTGAAAAAGCAAGTGCATGCAAAAATTTTCCTCAGAACACATTTTCAGTTTTTAGCCTACTTTCCCGTTAAAAATAAAAAAAACGAAAAAAGCATTAAAATTGGCTTAATGCATCTAAAAAATGTCGCCAAGTCCAAAAAATGTCGCCAAGTCCAAAAGATATCGCCAAGTAAAAAAAATATCGCCAAGTAAAAAAAAGTCAAAAAGAAACAAAAAAATGAAATAAATATCGAAAAATTAAAAATTTGAAAGTAGGGTATTGAGATGGGGAATTTGTGTGTCTGTCGGTCGGTCGGTCGGTCTGTCTGTCCCCCCTAATAACTTTTGAATGAACATTCCGATTTGGACAAACTTTTTTTTGTTGGAAAGATCTCGGCGAGTACAGCTCATTCCCATATTTGATTTTTTGATTTGAACAATTTTTGGTTCAACTTTGAGCCGTTCAAATAACCGGTCCCTCGATACTAACTTTTGAATGAACAGTCCGATTTGAACAAACTTTTTTTTGTTCGAAAGATCTTTTCAAGGCTACTTCATTCCCGTACCTACATTTTTGATTTGAACAATTTTTTTCGTTCAACATTGAACCGTTCAAAAAACCGGTCCCGCGATACTAACTTTTGAATGAACAGTCCGATTTGAACAAACTTTTTTTTTGTTCGAAAGATCTTTTCAAGGATACTTCATTCCCGTACCTACATTTTTGATTTGAACATTTTTTTCGTTCAACATTGAACCGTTCAAAAAAGCTCTCACACCTAATAACTTTTGAGTGAACAGTCCGATTTAAACAAACTTTTTTTTGTTCGAAAGATCTCGGCAAGGATGCTTCATTACCGTATTTAAATTTTCAATTTGAACATTTTTTTCGTTCAACATTGAACCGTTCAAACAACCTTTCCCCACCTAATAACTTTTAAGTGAACCGTCGGAATTGAATAAACTTTTTTTTGTTCGAAAGATCTCGGAGAGGCTCCTTCCCATATTTCACTTTTCAATTTGAACAATTTTTCGTTCAATGATGAACCGTTCAGAAAAAATTTTAACATGAGCGCCTACGGAGAAATTTAAATTGAATGTTGATTCTGAACTTCAAGGCAGATTTCCTTCAAACTAACTTTGTAAGAAAATGGTTTGATAAATAATGTATTGTAAAGTACTTTTCTGAATAATCTTCTGTGAGGACTCTGATTCCGACTCCGACTCCGCAGACATGGCGGAAATGCAGTCTCAGAAAAAAATGACTGACTGGGCAGACGATTTTTTGTTTATTTATTTATTTGTTTTGTTTAATTTATTATTATTATGATTTTTTTTTTCAGACGATTTTTTTTCAGAGACATTTTTTTTTTTTTTTTTTTGTTAACAAAAATTTTTCATTCACGAGAGCATTTTATTCTTTATTTATATTTAACAACTGGCAACGGATTAAAATTTATTTTACGGACATTTTATTAACGAACGAGTTTTTTTTTTTTTTTTCTTTCTTTGATAAAATGTGTTTTGAAGTTCTTTGTACTTTTATTTTATTTGTTTATTTTTTTTTCTTTTGAAAACGATTGTGGAATTTTTCTACGGAAGAACTATAACAGTTACATTCTTTAAAAGGTGCGACAAAACTTAATTGACTCGTTTATTTAATTTTTACGTGTCTATTTCATCTGATGAGAGGGGTATATTTTGCTTTTAGAAATCAGCTTTAAGTACTATAGAGGTATGTTTGACATAATTTTCAATTTCAGATAATCAAGAGAATATTGATTAGATGCTAGAATGCCGAAGTCGATGTACGGGAAAGTAGGCTCGTTTAGTTCTTGACAGAACTTCTTGTTTTAGCTGTTTTAAACATGGACGCCAGCAGGGGGTGTATGGGGGTGCGCTTGCACCCCGCTGTCTCTTGGAAAAAATGTAGTACAAAAACTTGGGTGGGGGGGGGGTGGTTTTTTAGTGCAAAGAAAATTGCTTTGGCTAATTATCTTAGGGAAAAAAATTATTTTAATGATTTTTTGGACATGATAACCTCATCAAGTATACCGCAAAACGCCGCGAACTTTGTTATGAACATCTATAGTTGGGGAGAATTGCAGAATCAACGCAATTATCTTTAAAGAGTATTTGTGTTTGTTTGCTTTTTTACAAAGATTTTTTGATAGTAGTATGCTTATTTCTTACACACTCATCTTTTTAAGCATGGGAATGGGTCCGAAATGATTTTCTCAAGTGCTGCTGCACTTGCATGAAAGTGTTTGAGAAAATAAACAGTCGTCTAGACACTTCAAAATTAAAGTCATTCTTTTCTGAAACTAAATTTCTTATTTCAAGAGTAGAAATATGAATAAAACAGCGAAAAACTCTAAACCGGTAAAGAAAGTAGAATAAAAGCACTTAGTTTCGCAAGGGTTACATTTTTTCACGAGCCAGTAGTGATTACGAACATTTAAGTATCACGAAATATTTCAACTTTATATACATAGTCATATTCCTGTCGTATTTGTATAAAATATTACTAAGTTTTCAGCTCGAAATTACCGATATCTTAATTTTTGTAAATATTTTTAGCTCGCGTTGACTGTTTTAAAATTTTTAAACTGTGTCGTAGACTGCTGAAAGAATTTCTGCGACTGGGCCTGTTGTTTAGATTTCTCATATCAGCCGCGTCAACAAAACGATTATCATCAAAATCTACATCAATTACAGTTGCCTTTTGTACTTTTACTTTCTTAAGACTACAAGACTTCCACCTTGTCTAGTGGCCAGAGAAATCTAACAGGAATAGGAAGGTCCCAGGTTTGAATCCCGGCTCAGACATGGACCTACTTTCACTTGATCTTGTCACTGTCAATTCTCTGTGTGTACATGTGTTGTGAATGGACGGCTATCCTACAAACAGGTCCTATGGCATGTGTGTTGAGCTAAAACGGACTTCTACCTTAATGGTGCCCGTATAAACGGAAGCCGTACAAATTTCTACAGTGAATCGAGTCGACTCATCTGCAACGCCTTGGCTTTCCCTTGTAGCTTAAATAAAAACAAAAATAACGTCCACAAGCGAAAACTTCTATCAGTAAAGACACTTCAGCCTTGAAAACCAGGGGTCGTGAGTTCGATCCTCGTTGGTGGCTGGAACAAGTGTAGGTTTTTTTCTGCTTCAAAATTACGAAATTCCATTTTTGAAACAATATTTTCTAGGTGTGACTGAATATTTTGTAAGTTTTATTTTCCTTATTAACCCATAAATTATTATCTTTTTTTTTTTATTTTTACTTGAAAATGTTCATAAACTGCTTCTGTTACCACGACTAGTGGCTGCAAGAAGTGTTGGTAGATTTTCTATTTTATAGTTAAGTAACTTCAAATTATTTTGCTAGATAAGCACGTTTTTTTTTCTTTTTTTTTAAATTTTAATTATTTCTTTCTATTTTAAATTATCATTTTTTCTCCTAATTCCTTTTTTCTCCTTTTAAATGCTTTTCTAACAAAATTGTCAAAATTTTTTATTGCAAAAATCAAATGTTTAGTACAAAATAAAATATATGTTCAAGACTAGAGAGTGTATATTAAGTGGGCGTTTTCCATCTGATGCCTGGAAAGTTACTATTTGGTAGTGTGTCGTTAGCTGAACAATTGAATAACCGATAATATCGTTTATGTTGCACAAAGCGGGGAGTTATAATAATGTGTGACATTAGGAGCGTTTTCAGAAGAAAAAAAAAACGCCAACTCGTATCTCTGCTTGTTAAACATTACTAAAGAATTTGACTCGCCCCCCCCAAAAAAAAAAATGAATGTTAATTTTTTTTAACAAAATAAGTTTTTGAACAAGATTAAAAGTTTTATAAATGGAAGAATACTGTTCTAAGTACTTAAAATAAAACATTAAAAATCAAGCAGTCAAATAATAATATTTAGCTATTCCAAAGCAATAAGTTCCGTAGTATAAAAATGGCAACAGCAATTTTGCAAAAAGAATTTTTTTTGCCACCTTGGCATTTTCCACGTAAAAGCAAGCTATTGAACAAGCTTAAAATATCCATAAAAAGGAAGAATACTGAGCAAAACAGTTGAAACATAGTATAAAAAATCAAAACAAGCAATCAAATAATAATACTTAAGACTTTAAAACGCAATAAAAATTGCGTTAAAATGTAAAATTGAGACATGAGGTATAAAAAATGGCAACAGCAATTTCAGCAGAGTGAATGTTTTCGCCATTTCGACACATTCCACGGTATGGTAAAAAATATTTTTCTGCGCAGCACTATCATGACTGTCCAAAAGCAATCCGACGTGGCAAGACTACTTTACTGACACAATTTACATTTCCCTGCAGGAAAAATATCATCTGCAAAAACAGCCTGTGTTGATTCTTTTCATTAACTCCTTTCCATAAATACATTAATCGTCTCCTCCAGGGTCGAAAGTGTCTGAAAAAAATGGCGTTGAGTTCTGGAGATTTACTTCTGCTAGCGAATCTGCCACAGATAGTAGCGCCGGCGCTGTTGTAAACAAAGTAGCCCAAGTCGTATTTCTATCTTGTCCCAGAAAGGAACCAAGCTGTTGACAGCTTTACAGAATCAGAAAGAGATCATATTTTTTCCAGAAAAAAAGTTCTATGAATTTCTAAGAGAGTTCGTTTCCCTGGTGCATTTCTGTAACGAATTCCGAAACGTACAGTCCATTTTGGGTAACGCTCCCACCATTTTTCCAGTTTAAACCATTTCTTGTAAGAAAAAACAAGTTTATTTGGTAAAAAGTTTCATGAATTGACACAAGTAGCTTCGATTTTCGAACTTTCCACTGCTGCGAAATGTATTTTTAGCTACCAGTTGAAGGTATATCCAACGTTTTTAATAACTGTTTCGCTTTCAACTCGATTACGGCTGTTTTAATTGAACTCTACTCCAAATAAGAACATATTGCAGCCTCCGAATACCAAACAACTAAATTTTCCTTTCAATGAATTAAATCTCAGCCTCATTTGTTTCCCCATCGTATTGTTTGAATTACGTTACAACGAACAACATTAGCTGTTCCTTGACGTTACTTGTAACGGGAGGTCACTATAACACTCATGCTTTTTAGCAAAAATTTTTAGATTATCTTTTAAACTTCACATACATATTGTTAATTTTTCAAAATATTTCAAAGTTTTTCGTTATCATATGAGGGCTGCTAGAAAACTCTCCACTCCCTTTTTCTTTGTGTGAAAACTCGATTGATATAAATCAAGCGCGCTTGCATGAGTCGACTTTGAGCCTTTCTTCTCATGAACAAATTTTTCCTGTTTGCCAATAGCGTCAGCCGCCCGCAAGCAGAGCTTGATTGACAGAAAGTGTAGTGCTCTCGTCGGAGTTTTTGAATTTCAAGTTAACCTTTTTTTCATAAAAAATGGCAAAATCAAGCACTGAGAAATTGTCACGGAAAGCCACTTGCATCTTTGAATGGTTTCCACTTGACTTTTGCCTAGTTTCTGGTAAAAATTTGATGCTGTTGCTCAGCTCCAGTTTCTTAGGCATTTTTCTGGAAATAAAGAAAACTCCGATGGGAGCACTACACTTTACGTCAGTCGAACTCAGTTTGCGAACTGACGGTACTGACAGACGGGAAAAAACCCACGTATGAGTAGAAAGCACCAAAGTTGACTCGTGCAAGCGCTCTTGATTTATATCCATCAGGTTTTTGCACAAATGAAAAAAAGGTTAGATACTTTTCTAACAGCCCTCTTACACGATGACTAACTTATTACGAAAACTGCCTCAAAATTTAGTTGAAAGTCTCTAAAAGGAAAAGCTTGAGACTAAAAAAATTTGATAGTGGTCAGTGACCAGTAAACCTAAAAAAGTTAGTGGCCACTTTGGCGTTGTTGGTGGCCACTTTGAACCAAAAGCTCCAAAATTATAATCCAACTTTACTTCATTCAGCATATAGTAACATTTCACTATGTAATTGCATATACCTTGACTAAATTACTATATATAAAAGAAATATGTTAAAAAAAAACAAAAAAAAACTCACAAACCTTCTCTGAAAAGGAAATTTTTTTATTTTAAAATCCAATTAATAAGACATTGTGCAAATTCAACAAAAATTAAACGCATCTGCATACTTGAAGTTTAAAAAACATTTCATTTAATTTGCTGATTAATCGTAAATTTGGTCATCTTTAACGATTTTTCTAACAAAGCTTCATTGTGCATTTTCTAGAAGATTGAACTTATGTAGTTAAAGGTTTTGCACTGCAGATGAGTTGATTTTCTCCCCAAGTTCATACTGGCAGCTAATGACGATGCTAACAGCCATTTTCTTCTCATAAATGGCACAATACGTCGGCAGTTTATATTTTTGTTCAGAAAAAAAGTAGGTCGCAATTTTGGCCAGAAACATAACATATTGGCATTTATAGTCGCCAAAAAAAAAAGTTTTAGTCGCCACTGGCTAGTGGCGACCGCAAGTCTCGACCTTTACTAAAAGTATTTTTAGATTTTATTCCTTGACATTCTCAAGTTTCACACCTCAACCTTATTTCTCTCCATTTCAACTTTCCATGCATTAAGATAATCTTCAAAATGACTTTATTTTGAAGGTAAATATTAGCACACGTGCTTCTCCTAAGATGTCTTTACTCAGCTAATTAAAGACAAGCACGAAGATAAGTATTTCTCCCATTTATGACTATCTTGGAAGAAAACCTATCCCATATTCCGGGATCTTGAGTAGAGGAATTTATCCAGCAAACACGATTCCGACAAAAAATATAACTTCCCCTACGAGTGAGTAACACTATTTTCCCCGCTATAAGTTTGACGTGTCTGTGTATTTGTATATCTGTGTGTGGCACTAGGGTGGTCACAAGTAACATGGGGAAATTTTTTTTTCAACTAATCTTTTGCGGCACCCCCCTAAAATGTGCCAATGGGCTAGAAAATGAGATTTGCAAAGTTTTAGCTTAATCGGATAATATTAACACGTGCCGCAATGAGGGTAAAGTTAAGAAAAACAACGATTTTTAGCCAAAAATTGTAGTTTTTACTCTGTAAAACCAAAACTACTGATCCTAGAAGCTTTATTTTGGTCTCATTTTGTAGGAAATTTTATTTTCTTTAAGTCTAATCTTATTTAAAGTTTCGAAAAAAATGATTAAATATTTTTCAGAATTTTCACAAGTCAGGCTGCAACGCAAATCCTCGAAATTGCAAGTAACATGGGGAAATTTTTTTTTTTAACTAATCTTTTGAGGCACCCCCGTAAAATGTGCCAATAGACTAGAAAATGAGATTTGAAAAGTTTTAGCTTAATCGGATAATATTAACACGTGCCTCAAAGTGGGTAAAGTTACGAAAAACAGCGATTTTTAGTCAAAAATCGTAGTTTTTCCTCTGTAAAACCAAAACTATTCATCTTAGAAGCTTTATTTTGGTCTCATTTTGTAGGAAATTTCATTCTCATTAAGTGCTAAAGAGTAGTAAAATGATGTTAAATAATTTAACAGTATAAGTATAAAGGTGCATTAGCTTTTGTTGTCATTTTAACTCTTTGCTTTCCGTCTTAACCCCTTAATTCCTCTATTTTAACACAGAAATTCGTTTCATTTATTTCTAAACTACCGCGAAAATACCCCTTTTTTAATTGACAAAGTAAATCCAACAATAAGCAAATAAATGTAATTGAATATTGTAATGCTTTTAGGTTTTTGCATGAAAATTTCTTATTTTTGATACACTCTACGATTTAACCTGAAAAATGCCAAATAAATACTTTGGACATGATAGCAAAAATGAATGGGATAGCACTTAATGAGAATGAAATTTCCTACAAAATGAGACCAAAATAAAGTTTCTAAGATGAATAGTTTTGGTTTTACAGAGGAAAAACTACGATTTTTGGCTAAAAATCGCTGTTTTTCGTAACTTTACCCACTTTGAGGAACGTGTTAATATTATCCGATTAGAGCTAAAACTTTTCAAATCTGATTTTCTAGTCTATTGGCACATTTTAGGGGGGTGCCTCAAAAGATTAGTTGAAAAAAAAATTCCCATGTTACTTGCAATTTCGAGGATTTGCGTTGCAGCCTGACTTGTGAAAATTCTGAAAAATATTTAATCATTTTTTTCGAAACTTTAAATAAGATTAGACTTAACGAAAATAAGATTTCCTACAAAATGAGACCAAAATAAAGCTTCTAGGATCAGTAGTTTTGGTTTTACAAACTAAAAACTACAATTTTTGGCTAAAAAACGCTGTTTTTCTTAACTTTACCCTCTTTGCGGCACGTGTTAATATTATCCGATTAAACTAAAACTTTGCAAATCTCATTTTCTAGCCCATTGGCACATTTTAGGGGGGTGCCTCAAAAGAAATTCGAAAATTGATTTTTTGTGACCACCCTAGTGTGGCACTCTAGCGCCTAAACGGATGGATTGATTTTGATTTTTTTTTTTTTTGATAGGAGAGTTTATCAGAAGTGTTCTTTTCTTGGTCGCATCTTCGGGTGAGATTAATTTATGATTGTTGAAGTGAAAACATTCTTGAAAATTTATAATAAAAGAACCAAAAGAAAGAGAAAATTTTTCTGCGTCTGATAGAATATGTTTTTAACTTCCATGTTATATAGAACTCGAATCATAGCGTTTTTTCAAATACGGCTAAGCCATTATCTACTTATATTAAAAACTGAGTATCTATCTTTCTTTCTAACTATCTATCTATGTCACGCTTCTTTCTCCTGAGCGCCAATGAACTGAAAGTCGAACCAGGTACCGATAGAAAGGTAATTTTTCAGGCTTCATTAGTTTCAATTTATACAATTATGCGATTTTAATTAGCGAAGATATCAATTAATAAGTAGTCAAATTTAAAGCGATTAAGCCTAATAAATGATTAAATATGAAATCCATTGTTGCAAAACGTATGGTTGCTAAGAAACAGTAATAACAATGATAATGAGAATTTTGAATGAAGGCTTAACTAAATCAAACACGAAACTCATAAGCGGGTCACGTACGTTGTATTTTTATCGCTAGCTACTTGTAATATTTTGAAACATTCATTTGTTGAAAAGCCATCTACTTATATTAAAAACTGAGTATCTATGTCTCCTTTTATCCTTTGAGCAAGGTGAAATTACTGAAACTTTCCACACCATCTTGAAGACGCGAAGCATCTCAATAATTCGAATGATTTTTTTGATGCAAGAAAAAAGTAAAGGCGTGAAGCGCCTGTTAGCGAGCCGCCTTGGCGAGGAGTAGTTTCTTGAAATTTTCCTCACTACTTTCAAGGCACGAAGTGCCCGTGCAACGCCGGGCCACGTGCGTGGTATGTCTTGAAACCTTATGAACATTAAATTATATCAAATAATATAACGTCAGAATGAGGTAAAAGTTAGAGAGGGGCACGTTATGCATCAACATGCCGCAGGAAGCTAATCTAGCTGCCCTGGCAGCTAGTATATTTGTAAAAGTGTTTTCAGACAGTATGAATAGTAAAATGCATAAATATAGTGTCATATGAAGTCATTTATTTTTTATTCAAGCATACAAATACGATGTCGCTAAAGTGGCAAATTACTACACCGCTTCAACTAGAATAATTTTACTTCAGAGGGTTGGAATGAATTTAAATTTATTCAGTGGACTTCCTTCCCATTTAAATGCACGGGCATCGCCGTGCGGGTACTGCTAGTTTAAGCATTTAAAAACCGATGCCATTGTTGACAAACAAAGAAAGAAAACTCAATGATTTAAAATGTTAGTCTGTTGCCAGTTTCTATTTGTTAACAATTAAAATACTTGTAAGGTCAGATACTTTTCTAACAACCCTCTTATATGAAGACTATGAAACGTTAAAACGGAAACAATCTCAAAATTTGGTGGAAAGTCTTTAAAAGGTTTTTAAATTTTATTCCTTGACATTCTCAAGTTTCACCCTCAACCTTGTTTCCCTCCATTCCAACACTTTCCATGCTTTAGCTAATCTTTAAAATAACTTATTTGAAGGTAAATATTAGCACACGTCCTTCTCCTAAGATGTCTTTACCTAGCTAATTGAAGACGCCACGAAGATAAGTATTTCTCCTTATAACCATCTCGGATGGAAACCTATCCCCACTCCCATATTCCGGGGGCTTGAATGGGGGAATTTATCCAGCAAACACGATTCCGACAAAAAATATAACTTCCCCTATGAGCGAGTAATACTATCTTCCCCGCTATCACTGCGGCCACAGCGAAAGGGGAAATTGTGTCATTATGCATTCATTGGCGGTGATTCCGCTGAAAGTTGAGAAGATAAATTTCGTCCATTTATATTCAGACGATATTTTAGGCAGTCTGAGATCTGGGGACTGCTGCCAAATTGGAGTGTTGTGTTTTGCGTTCTTTGCATAGTTCGATTAAGACACTTCCCTGGTGTGAAGATTTTTTTTTCTTGTGATAAATTGTTGCTGATGATGACGATTTTTGGCTTTGTTTTTCGTTTCGTTTGAGAGAAGTGATTGTAAAACTAAACATAATTTAAAGGTAACGTGTATTGTCAATGAGGTGTTTTAAATTGAGTTACAATTGCGGTGAACTGATCACCAACATCACTGTAAAAATAATTCAAGGCCGGCCGGCCACCTTGTCTAGTGGTCAGAGGAGTCTGACCGGGATGAGGAAGTCTCGGGTTCGAATCCCATGTCCTGGGCACGGCGGTACTTTCTCTCTCTTCGGTTCTCATCCTTTCTCTGTGTGAAATACTTCATATGAAAACGCTTCGGACGTTTTGAAACTGGTAGCTAAACATAATTTTCTCATCAGTGGAAGTTTTTATTCATGTAACATGCAGAATTCATTAAATATTTTTGCATAGATTTTTGATTTATACAGGAAAATGGTGGGACCAGTAAAATCCGGGATCGTTACCCAGAAATAATCAGTTCCGTTTCGGATTTTTTTTAGTGTGGAAAACAAATTAGCAGTTTCTCTTATTTTTTTAAATCTCGTGAACTTTCAATATATATAATTAAGTCTTTAAAATTTTCTTTGCAAAAAAAGTGGAGGTTTTTTCTCTTGTTTTTTTACGTTTTCTTTTTTTATGCTTGAAAATGCTCTCGTATTTCTTTTACCTTAACATTTCAAGCACGATTTGCTGCATCGCAATCAGCAATAAATTGCTGCACTTAAGAAATGTGATAAAAAAAGAGAAAGTTCTTTAGTTATGTGGTAACACCGTCGGAGTGCCTGTATCAAATCTTAGGTTACGGAGACACTAAATATTCAACAGCAGGTTTTCGTTGTGACTGCGACTTGCTAAGTGGAATTTCCACCTACGGGTGTCATGTGAGACCCTAAAATCGAAAATAATTCTGGTTTTAGAATGCTAGATGCGTCCAGGACATTCTATTTCGATATGGGGATCATTAATGAATTTCGTTTTTTACATGTTCTGCACAAATGGTTTTTCTCTACAGTCACAAGGTAAGGCCATGCAACATGTATGCATGGCCGGACTATGAGCTATGAGGACACTGGGTGTGAACTTTATTTAGTGCCCCCTAACCCCACAGCTTATACATAAAAGTGAAGTAATAAAATATTTTGATACTTGTGTTTAATACAACCAGGCTGGATTTGGCAACATGTCTGCATGTAATGTACATGTATAAAACTAGAAGCGATACCGTAAAGTCGGGTTACTTGGACCCATAAGAAGGTTACTTGAGCCCACAGTAAAATGATAAAATCTGGGTTTGGTACTAGCATTAGAGACTGCAGAGTGCTTCTACCTAAAGGAGAAACGAGGAACTACGTGCAAGTCTTCAACTAATAAATACCAAACCTAGATTTTATCATTTTACTGTAATGGGCTCAAGTAACCCCTTAGGGTCCAAGTAACCCGACTTTACGGTTCATATATTAATTATCTATGGAATGTAAGATGCCTAAAATTTTACATGCCTTTAACCTTTAGGAGCTGGGTGGTACACATGCTGCACCGTAACTCTATTTTGTTTAGAGGACGAGGTTGAGATTTTCAATCGAACCCTTTGGAGCTGGGGATTTTTTCAAGGTTTCATACGTCTGGTACGACAGCTTATACCTTCTCTTTTCAATGGAAAAGAAATCTGTGGTTCAACTGTCGTACTACCTGGGTCGAAAGAAAAATTTCTAAAAAACAGCCCGGATCCAAAAGGTTAATAAGCCGTACATATCAAAAGTTTCTATGATATTACTTTTAGATGTAATAATAGTGTTAATTTACAGTTAAGTCTGGGAGTGACTTTGATATTTGCAAACAAAATTAAATTTTTTAATTAGATTTTTTTTCCTGAATTAAACATTTACTCCTGCGATATTAAATTACTCCAACTTTTAAAATCTAAGCTGCAGATTTGGTGTTAACTGGCGTCATCCAGTAGAATAATTGCAAGTATTTACCACTGATGAAAGACGCAATATCCCCAAATCTACTCTTCCGTTACTTTTGGGCTCACTTATCTCAACAAGGAGGTTCTAACAGAGCTGCAGGACTTCAACGCCAAGTCCAATTTGCCATCGGACAGTTTAATGCTCCCTGCATATCATCCAAGGTTATATACGCGTCGGGCGTTTACCCTCTCTTGGAGGGGGACAGAAAATTTTTCCTGATAGTCCCAAATTAGATTGATAAACGTGAAAGAGCCCCGATAAGTGACGTCATCCAGGCGAATCTTCCGAGCTGTGGTAATCTGAGACGGAAAATTGGACAAGTCACTTTCCTCAGTGATTTAGTCTTCGCTTTTGGAAGAGTGTGTGTTTTTTCGGATTAGTTTGTTAAATGCTAAATGGTTAATTAAGCTGTAATGGAAAGAAATGAGAGATACAAAATAGTCGAGTGGTGCTTTTACAATAATTGTTGCTCTTATTATAGTTCGTAATTAGTATTTCGCCCGAAACCAGTTTGCATTTAAAGGTTTAATTATCGTGTTCATTTTAAATACTTTTTGTAGGATTATTCTTCTACCCTCCGTCAGAGAAAGCCGCGCCTAGCACTCGGGAACCATTCCACTTAAAAAGGGGTGATGGGTTCTGAATGGGAACACGCTAAAGTTTTCAATTTAAAACTTGCATTTGCTATATATTTTTGACAAATTCAACTAAACTACGTATTTGAAATTAGCATCGTTCTACGTTGTTTGATACGGCTCAAAATGCTTCGTTGTTCTCCTTTTTGACATCTTACCTATCACCCCTATTTTGATAAGATCAGAGAAGACCTGACGCTTGCGTAAATACGCGGAAGGTTTTACCTAAGAAAATTAGACAGTAGAAGGATAAATGGAAGCCCGGTGGCTTAGCAATAGCTTCCACGCCAAAAACGGGTTTCATTCTCTGTTTGGGCACGATCGACTCAGCCTTTCGTCCTTTCATTGGGTCGATAAAATATGTAGCAAGCGTGCTTAAAAACTAAACACTAGGAGTTCCGCCTCCGGCTGACCCCCTCACCAGAACTCCTTGCAGACCTGAGTCCTGGTTCACAGAAACAGAAAAGTGCACAGTAGGCTTTGGCTTCCATAGGCTGTTGGGTACCTGAGTTTAGTTTAAAATGATAAACAACTACAAACGGAAACAGCAATGTAGATAAGTTTACAAATACCTTTGTGCTATTGATGTAGTAGAGAAAATATCAACGTAAAATAGGCACAAATAAGCAGATAAACTGCAGACACGTGTTTCGAAGTTACAAGGAACGCCTTTATCAATGCAAAAAAATGTTGAGCTTATGGATGCACAGACATCCGACAAAAGCTCTGCTTATTTGTGCCTATTTTACGTTGATATTTTCTCTACTACAGCGATGTAGATGTTTCAGATTACCAACGCAGACATTTTTCTCTTGGGAAGAGGTGGGGAGAAAAGGTAGGATACCCGTCATATTAACGCAATAAACTGCCGTAAAGAAATATAAAAAGGTTTATGTCAATCCATAAACTGATTAGTGCTTAACGTGAGGATTAATTTTAAATCTGAAAAGGTAGACTAAAATTTATACCTAACAAGAAGTTTATAGAATACGGAGTGACCAATCGGCTGTAATTCTTGATTGCACAATGCACTAGCGTTATTTTGTCAGAAACGAATTTAAGTTTAACTTTTTCTTCCGGTCTTTCTTTTTCTTAGTTCTACTTTTCTTTCTTTCTTTCTTCTTCCTTTCTCTATTAATTTTTCTTTTCTTTTTGTTTTTGTAAATTTTAAGATTTTACGATTGAAATTGCTACAATGAAACAACATTTGGAGATTGTCTGCAGTAAGGTTATTTTCTGGCAGTTTATTCATCAGCCTTGCCGCGTTAAAAATATCTCTTCCCCACCTTGTCATAGTAAATAACTACGATGTAACAGCTTTTCATCTGGGCGACAATTCCTAGAGGTAAAAAAAAATGTTTTGCTGTTTACGCATGACTTAAAAACGTTATTTACTGAATAAAGTTTCTGTGTGTGTGAAGTTCATTGCTCGCCACGCAATTTATTTATACTGTTGCAAAAACCGCAAGTTTAAAGAAAACAGTAAGACCTATGATAGAATTCGTTCGTTCAAGTTTAGTTAACAGTGCTGCATAGCTAGCAGCAAAGCCAACAGAATTATTCGGTTTATCAATAGATGAATTTCAAATAAATTCACCCTAGTACCCACTAATATGGAAATTTTTGCCATATTTTATCAAGGGAAGTAAGTTAAAAGTTAAAATGAAACAACTGAAACAGCATTTTACAAAACTATATTGTTCAAGGGTTTTAAACACAGTCTTTTTAGGCACCCAACTTTAAAAAATGATGCTATACTATTCGAGTTGTCTTTACTGCCAGAAATCAAACATAAGACATAAATAAGTCAACACATTACTTTTTTTCATGTATTTGACTAGCTGTATTTAATTGCATTTGCTTCTCTCATTTCTTCAAGAGTAAGGTTCTGATTCTTTGATGCGTGCTTTCAGCTGCATAAATAAAAGACGTTTTTATTGTAAAGCTATACTTACACACCTTGGATCTTGGCTGACCCAGTTGTTGCAGATAAGCTCGGGGAGTAAGGATTTTTTGATGGAAGATGGAAAACTAATCGTATCAGAGGCTGTTCGCTTTGTATATGCGTATTCAGTTGTTGAGAGGTAAAGCCTTAAAAAAAAATGATAGTGGTCAGTGTGGCCAGTAAGCCCAAGAATATTAGTGGCCCCTTTGGGGTTGTTGGTGGCCACATTGAACCCTGTTCCAAAACGGTAACTCTAATCCTTCATTCTGCATATAGTAAGAGAACATGATGTTCTTACTTATAATCTTAACTAAATTTCTATATGAAAGAGAAAAGTTTTAAAAAAAAAAAAAGCTCACAATCTTTTTCTGAAAAATAAAATTGCCCATTTTGAAATCCAAATAATAAGACATTAAGCAAATAAAACAAACACTAAACTCCCATGCATACTTGAAGCTTAATAAACATTTAATTTGCTGATTAATCATAAATTTGGTTTTCTTTGACTAATTTTACAACAAAGTTTCATTGCATTTCCTAGACTGAAATTATGTATCTTGATTTTTTTGTAAAGCAGATGAGTAGATTTTCTCTCCAAATTAACGTTGGCCTCCAGTGGCAGCACTGGGGCCAGTGCTAGCCCGATCTTGTAATGCGTCGGACTCGTGACCAAAGGGCCCCGAGATCGATTTAAGCCAATCAAAGATCCACCGTCTTCATTAATGGTGGCTGGGGGACGTTAAAAATGTCGTGGTCACAAAGTCCTTCAAGTGAAACGATACCTCTGGGTGTGCTGGGCCAAGGGTTTGCTCGGCCCTTGATCTGGTTCAAAAAGAACAGAGCACTCTTTGGGGCCCTATTCCGGGTTAACCACGAGTTGTGGCAGATACGGGGACCCTGGAGTGTGTGAAAGTGACAGCGCTGATAGCTATTTTTCTTTCATAATCGGCACGATGCATCGGTATTTTGTATTTTTGTTCCGCAAAAAAAGTAGGTCGCCAGTTTAGCGAACAGCAACACATTTTGAAGTCGCCAAAAAAATTTCAGTCACCACTGGCGAGTGGCACCTGCTAGTCTCGCCCTTTTTTGAGAGGCAATATAGCTACGAGGGAAACTAATTGAGAACAATAATACATTGTAAGAAAATTTTGAAAGGTCACATATTTTTTCCGGCAATGTTCCCGGATTTCACGGGACTCCCACCACTTTCCAGAAAAGCAATGATTTTTGTGAGAAAATTTCCTGAATTGTTACATGATGATTGTCTGTATTCATGTAGTTACACCTAAGCTCTCATGAAAGGTGACTGGCTATTATTAGGAATGCGCCTGAATTCTTTTATTGATGAACATCTATCGTCGAATGCTGACTGTCAATTGCAAGCACTATCTAAATCAAACATCTGCGAACATGCAAGTTTTAGGGTAGGGTAGTGAATGATATCGATCTGAAAAGACGGTGCCAAGCAAATAATTAGAACAAAAATTTAAACATATTCCGTAGAGAGCAGTTTGCCATTCATCTTACGGTAAAGATTTGTCACCTTAAGCGACCCCTTCATCTTTATACCGATGAAGAGAGCATTGCAGGGGTAACACTTCCATTTGGACAATGAACTGAAAGAAACTGTGCAAGAATTCTTGAGGAACTAAACAAGATCTTTCTACAGTAATTACTGTAGTCTGCTGTTGAAACAATTTAACATATGTTACCACGCCCGTGGCAATTTCTTATTTTAAAAACGATACACGATTTCTTGTTCAATTTTTAAATTCACTTTTTAAGTTCATTTTTAATTCAAGCAATCATTTTATAAATACAGTACATTCCCGATTTTCGACGGCATTGGGTGGCACGATTATCGCAGATAACGAAAATCGCGGATAATCCGAAAAAGCATAAAGTAAGGGGTAAAGAATTAAAAAATGTCTTTTGCAAAAAAAAAATTGCATTACACTTAAAATGTGATATGCACAAACAGTGATGATTAACAACAGTGAAATTATTTATTGGATGAAGTACATCGTCCTCTTTGGCAAGAAATGTTAAGAAAAAACAAAATATAAATTCGTGGTTTTTCGAAAAAGTCAGTTGATTGTGTTTGTTTCGTTCCCGAGACCCTCGCGGAAAAACCTCCCCGCGGATAATCGAGAATGTACTGTATGCATAATTTTCTTTTTCGAAATAATCATGTTCAGAAGTTTTTTAATGACCAATTGAACATACCAACGAAAACGAAAAATTTAGTCCGACTACTGAACAAAAATATGATAAATAAATGATAGAAAAAACTCCGCTGCTGATATTTGAGCAGCGATTCGAGTCCGCTAACAAAGCGTCTTCTAGTGCCTTTCCGCATAGCGGAGAGTGTCTATTTTATTTTTATAGGCTATTTCATCCTTCGGGGAGCACAGCATATGAAGCAATTTGCAATCTCAGTTTGATCCCTTAGCGAGATTCCCCTCCCCCCTTCTCTCCCCATCTTCTCCCCTCTCTGCCCTATTCCGTTCTCTAGTTCTCTCACTTTTTTTTTGTATGGTAGATGTTACAGTACCCTTTTCATGTGTGGTCACCACCATGCTCCTCTGGGCTTCGAAACCAGGGCTAGCTCAGGGTTGCCAAATGGCATCTTTCTCACCATTTAAATCGCCAAGATGTTGATATATTTAACATTATAAAATTAAACAGATGATGGTATCATCAGCACACTGTAAAAAATGCATGTTGTTTTTACAGTATAATACAGCTGATTTTATAGTAATAAACTGTAAAATTTGTCATTTTACAGTAACAAACTAAAATTTTTACTTTTACAGTACTAAACTATAAAATTGCTAATTTTACAGTCCTAAACTGCAAAATTGTTAATTTTACAGTACTAAACTGCAAAACTGCTAATTTTACAGTTTTTACCGTGTATTTTACAGTTTTAAATTCGAATCTCTGTTGCAAGTATTACACTGTTCTTTTTATAGTATATTACAGCTAAATTTTACTGCAATCAACTGTAAAATGTCTAACTTCACAGAAAGAAACTGTAAAATTACTAGTTTTACAGTTTATTTCTGTACATTTTACAGTTTTAAAGTGGAACCTCAGCTACCAGTATGAAACGGAAAAACAACAGTTAATTTTTTGCAGTGTAGAAAAGTTTTTTTTTTGTTCTTTTTTTTTTGAGAAATGTTTCTATTTCATTTTCTTCCATTTTTTGTTCGGGTTAGGGAAAAACTATATACGGACGAAAAATCCTGTAAAAATATGTACACGTACTTTTAAAGTAATAAAGAGCACCTTTTATAAGAGTTTTGACGGAAACTGACAAAAATTAAAGCAGTACTGGAATAGACTCTCAGTTTTAACATTTATCTTTTGGGCAGTTGGCACAAAATATTTAAGAAAAGGAAATGGAAGCTCAAAAATGAGTCGTATTTTACCTGGAAAAGAGGAAAGAATCGCGAAAACAAATGTAATAATAGGAATTTAAAAAAAAATAAGAGAGACAGATAGATGGAGAGATAGACAAACAGAGAGAGAGAAAGCAAAATAAAAGACATCACAAGCAAGATTTGTACTTCGGAAATTTTCCTTTATTTAAGTTAAGGACTTTTATGATGAGCGTGCATAGACTTCACTAATTTTTTATTTATTTTAAAAGTATCTTTTAAATAATTCATAGAGTTCAAAAAAATGAGTAAAGCAAAAAAATTTATAACACTAAAATTTTGTTTTCTTTCTCTTTTCTTTTACAGTAAAAGTAGAAATTTGCATAAATCCTGACTGTAGCTATAATTTTATTTCATTTATTTATTTTTTTTTTTCGCAAAATTAAAAAATATATATATTAATGTGGAGAACTAATTCAAAAATGAACAAAGGGGTTGAGAGTATTCTGTCCATAATTGAGCTCTATAAATTGTTTTCTACATATTGGGAAAAAAGAAACTGTTCATTAGTTCTAAATATTATTAGCGGAAATTTGCGGACACACAGCGCCGAAATATTTGAAAAAGGAATTTGATATTTTATGAAAATTAAGAAATTTATTTTATTAAATGAAATTATTTAATTTTAAAAAAGTTGTGTTGAAATTCATTCGTTGATTATGACAACTGCGAGAAGTATAACTGATGCTGGAAAATCAATATCGGTAGTACATATGAAGTTGCTAACAAGACGTAGCACATTTAGTTCTTATCAAGTTTCTTGCTGAATGTAGAGGACATAGCAGAAAGTTCGAGCTTTGTTTAACGACGAAATACCGGAAAAAAGTAAAGTAAGAGTAATGGAGAATAGAGAGCAATATTAAATTATGGAAAAGCGTTGAAGAATGACCGAGTATGAATAAATATTAGAAATAAGCATGATTCATTTGAAACTTAGGAGTTATATATAGAATACTGAATAGTGGAGTGGGCGGAAAAATAATGCACAAGGTGTAGACTTTTAAAATATTCGACAGTGGAAAAATAACAGAGTAGATAGAGGATTTAAAAGTCAAAGAGCATTGAAGATTTTAGAAATATTGAAAAATCATGATGTAGATCAGGTTTAGATATACGATGGAGCATTTAAAGAACATCTAGTATGAGAGAATAGAGAACTACTGAAAAATAGTAATAGGGGAAGACCGCCTATATTGGACCACTGCTTAAATTGGACCTCGGGCTTAAAATCTAGTACAGAGATCTATGCTAAACTTTAACGGTAGATACATAAAGTTTTAGGAATAAAATCAATGTGTATGAAGTTTCACCAGTCTTCGAACTGTGTAGCGTGAGTTACGGCATGATTTATGTTGGAAACGTGTAAAATCTTATTTTGCGGTCTTGTACCTAGTAAGATAGTACTAAAACTTGTAAGCTGAGGTAAACTGCTGTTACAGCATGATAATCTGTGTTTAATAAGGATCACATCTATGTATTTACATGCGCGATTGTGATAATTTTTGACAGAGAAATAAGCTGAAGAATAAAAAATGGCATGTTTTCCTTTATTGGACCGAAAAAATTTTCCTATATTGGACCGGTGGTCCAATTTAAGAATACGATATTAAGCAAGACTTTTCATTAATTGTAACATTAAATAAGTGACTCATCTGATTTAATAGCGTAGTTAAGATTATTTTAAGCATACTTTAACACCTATTCACGATATTCATTTTTTTTTTATCAAGCACATTTTCTAGAAGCTGCAAATTCTTGAAATATTTATTTTTTTGTTTTTTTTTTTTCTCTCTTTTTCCATCAAGTTGCAGTTTCGGGTTGTTAAACATAGTTATTAGTTTGAATAAAATTTGTGCTGGTTTACCGAGGGAAAAAAATGAAATTCTTCGATTTGCTCGAAAAGATTTTAAAAAGAAACAATTAATATGCTACTCAAATGTTCAATGTAGATGAAACCGGTTTTTTCACTGCCCAAAAGCCCCAAAATATATCGACATATAAAAGTAAACACCAGTTTGGAGCAGTAATGTGTGGTGAACGTGTTAGAAACACACTTGCTATTTGCTGCATGAGTGCAACAGAATTGCTACACCCCCTCCCTCCCCATGCTTATTTTCGAAAGAATACGTTCCATGTATTTGCTTATCGTAAAGGCACCCCCTGGTGAGTAATATGCTTGTTTAAAAAAAGGTTGGATCACAAACGATAACTCACACAATTGATACAATATTTTATCAAAACCGTCAAACCAAGAGCATAGATGCAATAAACTTGATTAACGAGAGCGATATAATAATGCTTTCTCTTAAAGCACACCATGCAAGATGTTATCTTTTTTCAGCCTCTGTCTACATATTTTAATCGAGTGTATGATACATGGATGCGAGAACATCCAATGAGATCCATTACCCAATATCGAATAGAAGAACTGTTTGGTAACTCTTATGGGTAAACCTCAATCAAGGCCATGGCAAATGTTCTGAGTTGATTCTAAACAACAGGAGTTTGGCCTGTTAATTGACATGCGTTTAGCGGCATTGACTTGGCTGGAGCAGAGTTTGATGTAAGTAGTCCAGATAAAACTACTCAAAGTGAGCAGGCTACATGTTCGGTGTAAGTTGTACTGTTGTACACCATGTACAAGAACTAGCTACGACTTAAATTAGTACAACCTCTGCATAATCAGCGGATAGTTCTCATCAAAGCATGATTGTCAACTTCAACTATGATTTTGTAAAGGCCAGGCTCACATATCAATTTACCTAAAAAATATATAACACAAAAAGGAAGGCCATCTCAGCAATCATTCTAACGCCGTATGAAAGAAGCATAGAACAGAAAAAGTCACACAAGAATAAGCAAGAAACTGCACAAAACAATTGTTATTGCAATATTTGCCATAGAGATGAAGCGCAAAAATGCATGAAATGCTATCGGTGAGTGTATCAACACTGCCTAAATGAGACCGAAGCAAAAGAAATTCTATTGCAAATCCTGGAAAAAAGATGTATAGTTCAAATATAAATTATTCAATGATTTTCTGGTACGGTCCAATTTAAGAAGCGCATGGTTCAATATAGGCGCATATATTCCTAAATTGGACTTTTGCAACTTTTTGTAAGATAATTTTTTAAAAAATAATTTCCATATTTTTAGAATATATAAGCTCCTAGGGCGATTCCTGATTAAATTTAGCTTACGATGCCCTATTTTGTATTTTTGTTTTGCTTCACATTGAGCGACACAGGCCTCCTGTTCTTAGGGGGTCCAATATAGGCGGTCTTCCCCTATAGATCAAGTTTGACACATGATGGAACATTGAAAATGATGATGCTGATTATAGTATTAAAATCCGTGATGTACATAGTATACGGAGAGTGTCATTGAAATCCCTGCTGGCTCTTGAAAATCATTCACTGACGGCTCTATATTCTGTTCATATGCAGTTCCCACAGACTCGCAGTGCCCCTTGTTATCGGAAAAGGTAAATAAATATGTAAACTGGTGGAATAAAATATTCAAGATTCCTAAACGCGTAAGGTTGTAAACGATACATTTCTATCGCATCTCGCTTTCTTTTTCCAATTCCATCGGTCATATCCCTAATGACCGATGGATTTTGTAAAGGAATTAATCTCTGTAAAGAATAACCGAGTTGATAGAGCGTTAATGATCAATCGGCTCAGGTGTAGTGTTACAGAATAGCGTGGCTCAAATTTAACCAGAATGATGGCGCATTGAAGAGTAATGAAATAAAATGAATGTCGGAGAAGAATGCAATAAATAAATCATTCAAGAATGATGGAGTGGAAGCACCATTAAAAACAATGGATTACTCAAGTACATAATGGCGCATAGTTGCAGCAACACTGCATAAAATAAACTTGTTTTTACAGTATAATACTGGCAGCCGAGGTTCCAATTTAGAACTGTAAAATGCATGGTAATAAACTGCAATATTAGCCATTTTACAGTTTGGTGCTGTAAAATTAGCAATGTTGCAGTTTATTGCAGTAAAATTAGCAATTTTACAGTTTAGTGCTGTAAAAGTAGAAATTTTTCAGTCTATTACCGTAAAATTTAGCTGTATTATACTGTAAAAACAACAGTATAATATTGTCAGCAGAGGTTCCAGTTTAAAACTGTAAAATGCACGGTACTGCAAAATTAGCAATTTTACAGTTTATTACCGTAAAATTAGAAGATTTTACAGTTTATTACCATACAATTAGCTGTATTATACTGTAAAAACACTATTCATTTTTTACAGTGAAAGAAGTGGCATTTAATATTGAATTAGTTTTCTATGGAGTGGATGAAGTGTTGAGGAATAAATGGGGCATTAGAGAGTGGTAAAACATTGTAGAAGTCCTAAAATCTAAACGATATCGTTGTTATTTCCCTCCGATAACGCCGGAAAAGTGACGATGAATTCGCCAAATAGGCGCCCAGCTAAAGAACACGGGGATTTAGCACCAAATCCCCTTTCGTATGTGGTTTGTCACACGAGCCCAAGTCTCTGATACGGGAATTAAGAAAAGGATTTCTCTTCTTCCGGGTAAATTTCGGAAGGTTCTTTCTATACCCGTCATGGAACATTTTTCAAATCAGCCCACCCGGAACGAAAGATGGGCCATTTTTTTCCCGTTTATATTTAGAACATTTTGCGAGTATGCTGATGTGTGTTCTGTGCAAAAACCATTGTTAGATTTTTCCTTGGAGAATAATGAAGGAAAAACAAACAATAGGGGGAGAGATACTAAATATAATTACGTCATTTTTGATGGGAAAGTCATTAATTATAACATGAAATATGCTTTAGTGCGTAGCGTTTTTTTTGCAGTTGTAATGTAGTTCGTGGAATATTTAACGTTTCTCCATGATATATCTTCGAGATATAATACATTGTAGTGCATATATGTTATAAAACTCAACACTTTCATGAATTATTGAATTGAAATATATGATGTATTGAATTTTCGAGGGTGCTACAGTTATTAAATAACGGCTTATTGTAATTGTAAAAAAATCTCTAGGGGAACACCATGTGGTAGTTAGCATGTAAGTGAAAATTAAACGCACAATTGCAAAATATCATGCCATAATCAATAGCGCTCATATAAAAAATACCACTGTACTGCCTTTTCAGTAGAGGCCAAAGCTACAGAAAAGAGTCTTGCCATTTATCACGTAGTTCAGTTGCAACGTGTTTTGGTCGGATGCTGTTTCCCTGACTTCTCTGTCCATTGAAAAGTTAAAGAGATACGCCACGTGGTTCAATCATGGCTGTCAAGGGTGGATCTAGCTTTTGGTTCAGGAAAGTCATTTTTCGAAATAGAGGGGTCAAAATGCAACTTTTTGAGCTAAAACTGAGGGTATTTGTAATTTTTTTCGAAATATAGGTTCCCAAAATGCAGTTTTAGGCTAAATTTGGTCGTTTAAGGGAGGGGTCATGACTCCCCCTCTGGATCCGCGCCAGGATTATGTTTCTGTGCCTTTTCCGTAGAGCCCAGAGTTAAAGAGACTTATAGAGAGTTTATACCACTTGATTCAACTGTAAAGTTGGGTTTTGCCACACCGTTACTGCTTTTCTGCCTTTATCTTTAAAGAAGTATCTTTAACTTCAGCTTCCGTGGACTGCGGAGGCTGAAGTTAAAGATACATGGAACATCTCACGTGATTTCATTACAAAGTGGTTTGGTTAGAGACCTCTTCTCTACTCTTCTGGGAAATTTAAGTTAAAGTAGTTAGACATAGCTATACACTTCAACTTTTGATTTTCGATTTACATTATAATTCAAAGAATGATGTAAACATTAAGTTAATGACGATATTTTCAATAACTTTTGTTCTGGTGATGATATTTTTACTGCTCAAAAATAAGTAAATATGCGAGAAGAAATGCTAAACGGCTGACTAGAAGACATTTTTAAAGTTACGCTAAACACGAATCTTCAAATGAACCAAACAAAACTAATATTTAATGCTACATAAACCGCAAAGCCGAAATTTTAGAGAAAATTGAACTTGATGGCAGTGCAGTGTGAAATTAAAAAATCAATATCTGTAAACATTTTTTTCTCATTAAACATTTTTTTAAAAGTTAAATCATATTTAATACGTTTTCTTACTACTCTTAGTTATCCATTATTTCGCATAAAACATAAATATGAAATAATTTTCTTCTAAAAGACAATTTTGTAGCCGGCAAAAGCGCATAAAAATATCCCCGCAGCCGTGTTCTTAAGTGCAGTCAGTGCATCCGCGAAATCGTAAAGATAACTAAATTTACTCAAAATTGAGTTATGCAGAAGCAAAAGGTGGGGAGAAGCACTCAATTTGATTTGCGAGCGATAAAGGTGGGAAAAGCAAGGACAAAAACGCTATTTGCGCGCAAGGTGGGTCACGTGAAGTAGGGTTGAGGTGATGTGTCTAGACTTGGAGAACTAGGAAAGGCAGATAGAAAGAAGTGAGTCATTCTTGTCCGCCATTGTTACAATTTGGTGTCTGTATTGTTCCTTGATATGAATTTCATCATTTTCTGTTCTCATAGTCAGGCGTTTGCAGAAACGATGCATACAAGATAGATGGCAAAGACGGGGACGGGGAGGGACTGTCAAAGGGGTCGACCACTTTTTTCATGTAAACTGAGGGAAAGTAATTCTGTACTATCACACGATTGTCACGAATGGAGGTCAGAGTGCTCAATGCAAAATATTTGGCGAAACAGTACTTTTGCAGGCGTGTGAACCGCCTTTTGCAGCAACATGTTTTCACTCCGATTGAGTAGCTCCAAAGCATCAGCTTTAAAAGTATCAACGGTTCACGTAATTTATTTTGGATAATGAAAAAAAGTCATTGTGTGCCGAATCAGGGCTGTTTGGCGAATAACTCATCAGTTTGATGATTAACCCTTGTCGTACTGTTTGATCTTCTTAGGTAAAACCTTCCTAAGTAAAGAAATGTTCATACGAGATTAATCCAAACTCTCCTTGAAATAGCAGCAGGAGCCGTATTTTAAATCCATAGGGATAGGACAAATTCAATTACAAATTCGTAAGGCTCATCACGTTTAAAACATTTTGAATAAAGTTCTGTGGCAAAGGTCAAAAGTTGGCAAACGTTAGTTCAAAAAATATATTTCGATGTTAAAATAATGCTATTCAACGCATTTTTTATTTTAGCTTTAAAAATCGTAAAACAACGAATTTTTATATTAGTTACTTATATTGCTCCTGTGAATAGAATTGTTACAATCTATTAAAGGTATGGAACGGGAGCGACAAAAAGTTTACGAATGAAATCTGTACCTTAGAACCAGAACGACGTAAGTCCAAAAATGGCGATTTTCACTTTTTTAGTATGCATTGTATGCAGAATCTCATTCCGCATCGATCCATGAAAACCGTATTCTATAAAACAAATTCCCCATGAAAACGGTATCCTATAAAACTAATTAATTCACAATTATTTAGCTGCGTTAAAAGAGTTCTATCCTTTTCATGCATCCGACAATCGTTTTTCCCCTGTACTGAAAAGTTACAAAAATGGACTTCTGAGGTACACAAATTGCATCTGAGCTCGCTGTTGCCGATTTCTTCTGCTGTGTGAAATTCTTCTCCCTATGTGTATGTGTAATCTAATAACTCTGTTAGCTTTCTTTTACTTAGAAAGGGAAGTGTGAAGTTCGGAACAAACACGGGGAGTTGTTCGAACAACACCCAGGTGCCGCGTATTAAATCTTAATACTTTCTGCAAACTATTGCAAGACTGTGTTTGGCGGAGATCGCGATTTTTACGTGTTCAACATAAATACGCTCTGAAATGTTATAAAAAAGCTGAATAATTCTTAACGGGGATCAAGATTTTGAGCAACATTGCTTCAAAAACGTGATTTCGAGCGGCCAGAAAAGGCGATTCCTTCACAATAACATATCAAAATCTAAAAAAGAAAACAGATACATAAAAGAAATGTATAATTTGAATTTTGATACCTTGAATTCAAATTATATTTTTCGCAATGAGGAGTGGCCCTGGCCATAGGTGCGTGCGTGTGTGTGTGTTTAGGCGGTCGTGTGTGTGTATGTGCTGAGTATGGGCGTCACAATCCGAAGCAGCAGGGACCGGTGGACGTCCCAGGAGGTGGAGCACTTTGACGCACCCCATAGCAGACTTCGAATTCAGTCTGAAAAGGGGACTACACGACAGTTGAGGTCGAAAATGAAAATAAATAGCAATTTGTCATTGCTCGAGAAATTGGGTTTCTATATAGGGACAGAGTGATGGGAGTTAGGGGCTAAACCCTTTAACGTTCTCTCTTATTCTTTTGGATTTTCGTCAAAAAAGAAAAAAATCTTTGGAAAAAAATGTCAGGCATTAATGGGTTAAGAGACCAGTTCGGAGTTGGATAGATAAGTGCTTTATTTATTCCAATTTAAAGCAGTTTTTTTACATTAATTTCCGAATATGTGGTTGAAAACTGCCTGTATAAATTATTAATAAATATTAAAAAGAGTAAATTTTTCTGCGTTTGCTACGCTTTATTGCAATTCTATCACTTAATTTTTCAACTCAATTTTTTTCAAGGCTATGCTATATTCCAGTCACCAATTTCTTCATTATAACCATTAATGAAAAGTGAACAAATTGTTCCACTGTTTTTTTTAAAACACCGTTGGAAATTGAAGTATATTTTTAGTAATCACTGCTGCGTAACGAGGGGTCCCGGGCTCGAATCCCGGCTCGAGCATGGATGTATTATACTTTCTCTCTCCTGTCCTTGTCCTTTCTTTGTGTGAATGTGTGGTTGTGCTGTGAAAGGTTGACCTGCCCTATAAACGGGTCCCTATGGCATGTATGTACTGTGGAAGTCGGCTTCACACCAAATGACGGCTCAGTTGGAAAAGTGAAGCAGCGCACCCCAAATTGCCAGCCTATACTAGAAAGCAACTTAACTTGACACTGAACATCACTACGGGCGGAGCCAATAAGAGCTCACAAGCAGACAGCGATCGCCTCTAATTCGCCAAGTAGGCTGTGACGTTTTATCTAGCTCGTTTTTCATAGGCTAACGTCACGCAAACGTCACGCTGACGTCACGATGCTGTTGTCAAGAAACGTTGCAGAGTAGTATAGCTAGCACAGGACAACAATAATAACAACTGCTGTGCAACGCCGTAAGTCTCTTTGCATTGAAGTTGCATTTCCAATTGAATCGTATCTTATTAACAATGTATACAATATGAGTCAAATATCAAAAGGATGTTTCAGACTACGTATACTGATCTGATAATATGCAACAAAGCAATTTTCTGCAATGCAGAAAGTAGTAACAAAAAACTGATATCAGTAGAAGAGTTTATGATATTTAGTAGACTGGTTTTTTTTAAATCGTTGTAATGGATTTGAAGGGAAATAAGTGACTCCGAATCCAGTTTAGAATCCCCGATTCCGACTGTTTTACCTCAAATTAAATCCGACTCGGACTCTTACTCTGCAACCTTGGCAGAGCTGTAACTTCGGAGAAAAAGTTAGCGACTCTTATCCTGGAAATTTAAAACATCCGATTCCAACTCCCGACCTTAGTTCATTTATCACAAAATTGCTAAGACTCCTACTTCCACTCTGCAACCAGAAAAGAAAAAAGAGCGATTGCGACTCCCGACTCTGACTCCTATACCCCAAAATTAGTCTGATTCCGACTCCGCAACCATAGATTTTAAAGAGTACTTTGTTCACGTTTAGAAAAATATTCCCTTAAAGGACAACTTTCAGCTTATCTCACATCTTACAGGCACAGCACAATCTCTTACGTCGGGTGTGCCCGTGAAGAAAGACCCCATGCGGCTATAAGAGTCATACTCATCAGCAAAAGAGTATTTGACCTCCGAGGTATCGTGCAGTTTCTTCATTATTATTAGGGAATATTTTCCATTTAGAGAGAGGGCGCTGACACTGGTGGAGCATTTTCTCACTTGGTGGGCAGCATTTCAGCTCGTTATAACCAGCGTGGTATCTTCTGGTATCAATGAATCGTCTGGGTTCGACTTGATGTGAAACTAATAAGGTGGTTTCAGTGCGTGATGAATACGGGTCGTGATTAAAGAAATACTGTTACATCACAGCGCATGAGTTTTTTTACTTTGTAAAAAAAAATACCGGGAGTGAAATTCTTTCTTTTCTTTTTGCAGAGATTCGGTACAGTCTTCCAAGGTGACTTGAAAAATGCCGCTTGACTTTGTATCAGTTCAAAGTTTTAAAGTATATTTTAGTATATTTGACTTGAGTAGACACAAGTGTTCCAAAAATAATGATATATTTTCATGAGAAACATGTTTAATGAAGGGAATAATCACATGCATAGAAAAATGGATTCATATTTGGAGGAAATGGCTAAAGTTCGACATGCCAACCCTACATATCAATACACAGAGACCAACGTTTCACCATAGAGCGGAATAGCTATGATGCTGATTGCTTCCACAATTGCTGGACACATCCAGTGCAGACGTGAGTTGAACAATGTGCACATGGGATTTGGCTTATCCAAAAGCAAAGAAATCAGTGGGAGTTAGATCAGGTGAATTTGTTAGATTTGTGACTATTTTTCAAACTTTCGCTGGTACAGTTGATGCACCTTTTCATACGTTTTACCACCCAATTTTCAGAAAAAGATTACTATTCTTTTTTCGAAGGAAAACATTTTTTAGTTATAAAAGAAATCAATACATTAGTGTTTTCATGAAAATGAATCATTAATTTTAGAGCACTGCATTTGATTTCGAAGGGAAAAAAACTAAAAGGCTTTGTGCTGCACTCTCTCATGAAAGTTATAAAATAACTTTTCTTTTTCTTTTACTTTACAAAAAAGCAAAAAAAAAAAAAAAAAAAGAAGAGGAAGAAGCTTGCAATATTGTACACAACTCATTACATCATTCAATAATTTCTGAAGTTGCTTTTTGAAAAAGTTTTTTTTCTTTCAAGTTATTGAAAGAGCTCTTCCTATGTTGTACTAATCTTTGCGATATTACAAATGACAAGAATAGTGCGATGTTTTGAAATACAAGGGAGAGTTTTTAAATATTTAGAAATTGTATTTTGCTGTATTTTAGTGGCCTTAAGTTCATTAAAATAATTTATTTTACCCTATTTTAGTCCCGAGTTAACCTAAATGGCGAGATAGCTTAAAACCAGGGTAATGATTCATTTTAAATAGATTCAATAATTACTATTTATTAATAGTATATATTATCACTACAGTAGTACTGAAAACAGTGTTTAAACTTGAAGATTCTATATGACTATATTTCCACTAGATTGCCTCCTTGGCTCCATCAAGAGTTGGGCTTTGCTAAAAAAAATCTTTGAGTTTACCAACAATGGAACTGGAATCATCGTACAGGAGTCTCCTCCCCCCCCCCCCCCACAAAGAGCAATTGCGCACCCCTTTCAAGGCTACAAAGTATTGTGCAGAATGAGAACCCCATAATAAAAGAGAAAAGTATCCTCAAATAACCCCCTCTAAAAATTTCAATAGAGTTGTCTGAGCCATCGAACCTTCTTCATGGGCAACCCTGCTTAATAAGTTACGATATCGACAAGAAACGGGACGTAAACTAATTTTATACTATAGTTTAGAACAGTTTACTCCAGCGTGAAAACATCTCCAATTTTTCGCTTTAGTCAGAAAAGTAAAGTTTCCAGTTCATACCTGTGGAACAAAATCGATTTGAAACAATTTAGAGTCTCAGCACACGTGCAAAATAGTCTCTTTAGAGGACAAACCTTCCCCTTCGACATTTTGGTTCCGGTCTTGTTTCAAATATTTAGAAATACTTAATTATTGTTGCAAAAATACTTGATGATAAGTTGAACACAATATCACTTTAAGGGGCATTACACTTAGGAAAACTCGTTTAACGCATCACCAATTCAACCACAACTTCAACTTTTAATTCAACTACCTGCCAGAAAAAGTATAGCACCTGGATGTATTCTGGCTAAAGTTAACTGGAGAGAAGTTGCGGTTGAATTGACAGTTGCGTTGAACGAATTTTGCGACTATGTGTGATTCTTACTAAAATTTACTCAACACAACTCCCGATTCAACCACAACTTCATCTTTTCATTCAACAACCAGTCAGAAATAGCATGGCAAAACGGATGATTTCTGAAAAGTTGACTGGAGAGTAGAAGTTGTGGTTGAATTAGGAGTTGCGTTGAGCGAATTTCCCTTATGTTTGATCCCTTTTAGGTAAATCTAGACAGTTAACTTCCTAGCATTACCTGCTATTCAGAATAACTACTATTGCGCAAATTTAATAACAGTTTATCGAGAAATGTTTCCTGTAATCAGCCCAATTTCATACCTTACTTGTTTCAAATCTGAATTCATTAAAGGAGAAAATACAACATTAGGCAAAGCATGTGCAAACTTGGGCACTAGTTTTCTGAGCGTAGTTTTTGTAGGCATACAGAGGCTACAAAAGCTTGCATTTTTGGAAGGGAGAAAATTCATAATTTGCAGAAAAGAAAATTTTGCCACATAATAAAATATGGGCATGCACACAAAAGTATGTACATCTAACAAAAAGGAACATTCGAACATTTAAAAATTACAATAGTTCTATTATGTCTCCAAATTTACTGAATCCTCGGACAAAATTTGCCGAAGGAGAAAATGTTCAGGAGGTCACAGTCACAGTGACTTCTTATTAAACTGTTTAAAACAATTCCCGTGTGTGATTTATAGTGCTATTTTTCTGAATTGTGCGCCCTCAAACTTCATGCCCCGAGCTATGTACGCCACTTCTTCTTATAACTTCCCATCCGAGAGCCCCAGTTTGTACAGATACTAATGTTATCGCTAGTGCAACTACGGAACCAAAATGTCATATGTCCCCTTACTCAGTGCCCTTACCACAAACTGATACGCGTATGATTTTAAAATTGTCTTTCTAGAATTCCCTTAATTGATACAAATGTAACTGTTTCTTGGGAGTTTAAACCGGTACGGAGACGCAGAAAGATATTTATGGTTGGTTTCCTCTGGTTTCTTGAAAAATTAATTCGCACGGGGTCTTACATGGGGGCTTTCAGTGCAGCCATGCTTTGCTTTCCCGCCGTGCCCTGGGACCGATAAAAGTCTCAGAACGATACATCCTCATTTGTCTGTTCCGTAGAACATGACATGTCGTGAATATTTTAATTTCGGTATTTTGGGGGAAGAAAGAAAAAAGTTTGTGGCTCTCTTTCGGTACGTTTGCTTTCAAGTAAATTCGAACATTATTTAAATTGAATTTTAGAGGTTGTAATGCTGTGATTTATTCTGTGTTGTTACTTTCTTATGAGTTTCATTTTTGCAACAGAAACTGTAACAGCGATGCATAAAAAATAGAAATGGTAGAGATATTCACCATAAAACATCTTTGAATTTTTATCGAATTGTAAAGTTATGAAAAATAATATTTACTAATAATTACTTACTTTGCTTGGAAAAATCATTCAACAGTAAAAACAGAAAGAATGCTACTAATGGCAAGATAAAAAGATAATAATTATTATCTGAACATTTTTGGAATCGTGGAGTTTCAAAGCTTAACATTTAAATAATGTGCGCTACATAACACCATACATTTCATTGAACAGAAATAGGTTTAGTACTAATAAAATAGTTAAATACCAAATATGCGGGCGATTCTCGGTAAACTCGTCATTTTCCACACGAAATCTGTCCGGGCATGGTTTTTTAAAATGTTCGTATAATTATAACACTATTGCTCGGAAAATGAATCTATTACTTTGGTTTGAAAGAGAGCCAATTGAAGTTTGTGTTTTTCTGATAAATCATGATTTGATGCAGAGATTTTCATTTAATTAGCCCAGAGGCTGACGATTTAGAAAAGCGAATAATTACAAAAGAAAACTTTTTACCAATCTCTTGGCTAATTTTGCGTTCATAACTTAATGTCCTTTACCTCTGAGGTACGGAGTTATATTGCGTGTCTCTAGCAGGTAGAATTGAAGTGCTTGGGAGATAAAGGGGTTAAGTGACAAAACATAAATTGCGAGTTATTAAAGTTCAAAGTTTTATTGCTGCAGTTGTTGTAGCTTTTTTGTTTTCTGGTTTTGTTGTTAGTGTGCGTATGAAATTGGTCTAATGACATCTACTTTTTGATGTAAAAGATTTTATTTGATTACCTGTATTCATTGCTTACCATAGTTCAGAGTGTTAATTTTTTTTGAAATGTAACATAGTCTCTTCATCCTCCAAACAACTTTCTCTCTAATCGTACCGGCAAGGAACTTTACGGAAATAGTATTAACTAGGAAACTCAAAAAGCTTTTTTTAAAGGAGTGTTACAGTTTTTAAGGAACCTATTTTTTTTCCAGTTCAAAATGTAATTCAAAGGATCCAAGGACTTTGTTTTATTTACCTTTGGGGAATATGCTAGTAATAATAAATGCAAGCAATTTCTTGATATTTCTAGCTAGTTCAGTCAATTTAAACTACTCAATTGGCGAACCAAAATCCAAATAAAAACGCGCTTATGTTTATTCCCACAAAAGCAACAAAGGGCCAATCGTTTATTTACACCAAAACGAGCGATATTGACCGAGCAAAATACCTATTCTTCCGCCAAATTTTCGTCAAAGCACTTTGACTGCGTCTAAAATATTCAAAAGAGCGATAGGTCTTTTAAGAGATTGTATCTTTGGGCCCCAGCTGTCTTTGCAACCTGTGCCGCTGCATGAGTGATGGGGCCCAATATGGGACCAGATCGGAATCTCATTTACAAAGCTCGTGATTCGTTGGGGGAAGAAAAAAAACTTGATGGATCGACTTTTATGAAGTGACTTGATTTTGAAGATCGGGTAGTTTTAATGAAATGCTAGTTATACGTGATATATGGTCGAATAATTTTAACGCAATCAATATCAAGTGCACAGAAATGTCAAGTGTAAAACTGAGCGATTTAAGGAGTAAAGTCTGTTTTATTTGATGGCGGTAGTTCAAAGACGTAAAATATGAAATGTGTGGTAATAATAACTTTTATTTATGTAAATCACGAGACATAGACTGAGAAAATAAAGAATTATAATTTTTCACGCGACTATAATTTGTATCTGAATTTAGAAACTTATTTCGCTTATTTGTCTCGTATTTAAATGAAAATTCTTAGGAAAAGTTATTTTTCCACAACAAGTGTCATAAATAGCCCTATAGTTATTGCAGTGGAAATTTTCCTTGAAAAAGCAATCTTAATTCTAAGAAATAGATTACTAGCCACGAATTGGTGTTGTTACTTTGTGCTTATTTCATTAATACGAAGTTTCTATCAGTGTTTTAGAAACTAATAACTTCTGTCTTTATGACCCTATATTTACAACAATTACTATTTATACCGAATAAAGATCAATCGCTTTGGAAGGTTACAGAATATAGTTTTCAACTCGAAACACTGAGCATAACAGCGTGCTCACAAATCCACTTCCTGCGCACTGACAGATGCAAGAGAAGGGGCGATGGGGGGGATCGTCTCTCTACTTGAGAGACTCACCACTGGTGCATTTTTAATAGTGAAATTTTAAAAAATGTCCTTTTAAGACTGTCTTTGATACAGCAGAAGAGATATTTAGGGATCTAGCCAGGATACGTTTCGCAGTTAAAGTCCAAAATATCACCAAAATGTGTACTGTCCGTGTCCGTACTTGAAAACCGCTCCTAGCACTCGGGAACCATTCCACTTAAAGGAAGGGTAATGGGCTGTGAGTGGGAACGTTCCGAAGTTTTTAATTTAAAATTTACATTTTTGCTATCCTTTTGACACATTCAACTAAACTATGTATTCGAAATTAGCGTTGTTCTACGTTGTTTAATACGACTCATAAATAAATGCTTCTTATTATTCTTCCCCTTATTAATATCTTACCTATCACCCCTATTTTGGTAAGATCGGAGAAGACCTGACACATGCGTAATTATGCGGAAGATTTTACCTGAGGCAATCAGACAGTAAAGGGTCATTCCATAGAAATATCAACCTCAGCCGAAGGAAAAAAAAAATACCGAAGTGCAAAAAGTGTCATAAGTAAATAAATAAATAAAAATCATACGACATAAGAAGTTTTAAAAAAAATGAAAAAGTATTGTAATTATCACTGAGATTAGCCATAATCAATAGTTTGTAGTGTGTTAACTGCTTGTTACGTTACGTTAGTCACACTCCATCTTGAGTAAAAGTGACTCAAGACTAAAAAAATTAGGATTTAATAAATGTTTTATGTTTTTAAAAGCCAACTTTATACATTTTTCATATATATCATTCAATTTTTAACCCTTGCTAACTTTGAAAAAAAATTTGCTTCACGACATGAGCATTAATTTTCAGGGTTGCAAAAATGTTACGTTAGTCACACTGCTATTTTGGTCGAAAAAATATCTACTGTCAGTAATTTTGTTTTAAATTCGTAACAGAAATGATACATAGATACCATGTACATTGTAAATCCACCAGCATAACTAAAAAATATTTTTTATCCTTTAAGTTACAAGTAAAAACAGTTACAAAATCAGCTCTGAATGTTACGTTAGTCTCGATGGAATGACCCTGAACCAAGATGTGTAGTAAGGGATACGTAATAAAATCAATCTCGCCACTTCCCTTAAAACATTTCCATATCTGCCCTTATTCCTGGTTCTTGTCCTGTATGGCCCATGGGCCTTAAATTAGGCACAACTGATTTAGACTATGCATTATTTTCCTCGTTTGGTACTGACATTTTGCATTTAAAACTAGTTTAGCGCCCAAGAACATAGGCTAGTAAAAAATTTACTTGGAAGAAGAAGAAATTAAAAAGGCTTTTCCCTTTTTTAAAATCATTTTATTGTTTTTTTATAGAGCAATAGGATCTTATTCATTCTATAACACGTATGCAGTTCGAGAACAGCTCCGGATATTTTCGGAGATATTCAGATACGGGTGATTGATTTTGCATGTGGGGAGATAACGGCGGGGGACAAGTGCCCCGATCGCTTTCGGAGGGTGGAGAAAAGATAAGATTAATGAGGCAATCAAGTGTGCTTTATCATTAAAATTGCTTGAAAGGGAAAACTAGGAGGGACTTTTCTGGAACGACAAATATGCGGTCAATCATTTTGCAATAAACTGAGCTTCGGTCCCTGTCCTCAATGTCGGAACTACTTAATTTTAGGCGAACAGAAAATAAGTCAATGCCATCTCCTTTCAACTTGACATATCGATTGACGACCAAATGCTTAGCCAACTCGAATATTGCTTTGTTACGTAAAATATATCTGTGAGCATTGAACTTAAATAAACGTGAAGTGTTTTTCAAAATCAGATCTGTCATTTTTTTTTAACTATACACATGCGACAAAAAACATTTCGCTCGCTGTCCACTTAATTTTTTCGTTAGATTTAATTTTCTTTCAAGCAAATTTTGACGTGCATTTCTGTTTTATTTTTAAACTAGCAGTATTATTTAAATATTTTAAGAACCCCCCGCCCCTCTGTTTTTCAAGTTCCGTTGCATTTCACTTGGCATCTCGAATTTATGTCGTGTATTCATAGTAAAGTCAAAAATGGGAGTTGATTATGCCATTTGTTACAATATTTTTTTGAAGTGAAACCGGCTTTTGGCAACCTCCGTAGCTCTCTTTGTAGCTTAATAGTGTCGATCAAAATGTATCAAATTACTTGACAAAAATTAACTTTTAAAAATTAATAAGTTATAAACTGTAGCTGTGATACTAAGTTCCTCATTTGTCAGAAAATTGTTTTTAACTTATGAAATATGGTATTGAGAAATTATGTTATAAAACTGAAGAAATTCAGTGACCCAATTTTGGGTTGATTTTTGGCCATCAAAATTTCACTCTTTTCCCATAACCGGGATAAAAGTGGGGGAGGGAGGTTGTTCCCCTTCTCCATCCTTGAAATTTTTATTCATGAAAGTAGGCGTAGTTGCTGTTGTGTTTCAATAAACTGGACTGTATTGGACTGTACACTCTTTACCCCCACCTTCGAAAAATTCGAAATGAGGGGCCTGGTTATATCGTGACATTTTTATAAACTTGTTTTTTTTTAAATCTCACAAAAAACTGTTTCTTGTTTTATTTGTTATGTTTAAAACTATATATTTTTTTAATTTTGTTTTAAACGTTATGTTTCATCACACAACCTACGAAACATTCCATCCTTTCTGAGGAACAAAATGGCAGGACAGGCCATTTTTTCACTAACACAAGAAGCTTCCTCTTAACAAGAACCTCACAGAAACTAAATGAGACCGTCTTCAAGTGGGTACTACTCAACACCACTAGTAGGTGCAAACTTTGGCACGTCAGTAGAGTTTCTATTCGCGATCACTTGGCACTTCGTTGTTTTTATTTTGCTCTTGTTTTTTGACTCCTCTGAACTTGCAGTTATTTTTTTTATTCCCCTTTAAAAGGATGAATGTATTTTGAGTCGTTGACCGCTGGAAGTAGATGTAAGCACGCGATGAAAGCTCTGATTTTTTTTTCTGAGCTGTTCGGTTGATGTAATATGAGACAAATGAAGATGTTAGGCAACTGTTATGAATTTCATTAAAAAGGCCTTTGATATTTAAGCGCTTGTTATCTACCGAAGAAAAAGAAGGGGTTCCTTGTATGCAAAATGCATTATTTCAAATGTATTGCAATTTGTCATCAACTAGTTATTTTTCTTCCATTATGCACATGCAGTCGGTGTTGGACTTTTGAACGCAAGTTGTACTTTGGAAAATCTATTGCAGTGGCTTTGGAATACACGACCTTTTGGTGTACTTAAAGCACGATATGAAATAAAGCTATTTCTAACATACAATAATTCCAGAATTTAATAGAATTCACACGCAGTGCTTGCAACTATAAAATGAAAAAATGGCTTAAAATTGATTTTATATCATTTGAATGTAATACAGGGAATTGTCATAACACAGTAAATTAGTAGCATTTATAGTTAGTTAAAATCTTATTACAAAAATTTGAACTTCAGCGAATTGTTAAGCAGATTGTGCTGTTAAAATGTAATTATATAATAATTATTACAAGAAATTTGCTATGGAAAAAAATTTTGCAAAAATTAAACCAACAAGCATATTTTGGGTTACCTTTTTGCATGTGTAAAATATACCTAAGCAGGGAAAACGACCTCCTCTCCCTCTCCCTCGCACAAACCTTTACCTTCTTTAGATCAATGCTGTGAGTAGGTAGCCAGTGAAAAAACAGAAAATAAAAAAACAGCAAAAAAAAAAAAAAAACTGAATAAAATTAGTCTCACCCTCTTTTTCATTCTTAACACTCAAAATAAAATTGTGCACTATTATTGTGAAAATAATCTTTAAATTAGTTTTAAAATACTAAAAATACGCTTTTAGATGCACTTATCATTCATCAACATGTGATATAGTTTAGCCTTTACTATTAATAATAGCAAAAAATATATTACTTTTGTATTTGTAAAGAACGTAAATTTTATCTTTTATTCAGTTACATACATGCATACAAACAAACAAACCCACATGTGAAACTAATAAAAGCGTATTAATGATCGCATTTCTAACCGAATATTTTCATCATTGCTTCTGAGAGGATGTGAAAATTTCAAACGATTAATACTTTATTTTTACAAAATAAAGAAGCCAATCGCTCCTTCTTCGCCAACATTTTCCACAAATCTAAATGCATGAGCGCATCCTCCATTGGACACGCATTCCGTCGCCAAACTCGTCCGCAAAGAGGCTTTTTTCCGCATCCCTAGCATCTTGAGGAAAGAAAACTCCATTACAGGACGGGAGAGGGGGGTGTTCCATTGCACTTTGGAAGTGAATGGAATTCTAGAACAGCAATTTCCCTTGAGGGGGAGGAGCGGGCAATGTCATCAAAAACTCTCGACCCCCTGTGTCGCCCACGCGTCAATAGGACGCGATGTGTCACATAATCTCAATCCTAGAAAATTGCTTTCATCCTCGCGTAGCTCGTTTCTTATAGTACTACGCTATATCAATGGGAAGTGAGGAGAAGGTTGGCAGCTTTGGCAAATTATCGCCAAATCAAAGGGAGAATTCTCTAGCGGGAAACAGGGGAGCCCCGAACTAAAATTTTGGGTGGGGGAAAATTATCAATTTTCCGAATGAAGTTCCAATTTTACCGAATGATAAAATACAAACATGCGCACATGTCGTACGTGCGTAACATTTAGTGAGAAAAAACATTAGGTATCTTTTAAGAAATAATTCTAAAAACAAAAAAGAACAAATAATCTCAATGTTGCAATTTATTATCTTCAAATTGCCGAATCATCAGGAAAATATGCCTAATACAGAAATTATTGGGAGGTCACAGTGACCTATCGTAACCTCCCATCGGGGCGCTCCTGGCCGGAAAATATCACAACTACCTTTTTACATATAAAAAACCCCTTTAATTTATTCTGTAATTCTTTCATCCTTCAAGTGTCGTCAGTACCGTACAGCTAGTACCTTATTACAACAAAACGCTAATTCTGCGTATCCAAGGGTGCCTGAAAATGTAATTTTTGGACAGGCAAAAATTCTAAACTTACCAAATGAAACTCCAAATTTTGCAAAATTATAAAATGCGGGTATGCACATTTTGATACATTTTATGAAAAGGGACAGTCGGGCCATTTAAAAAATTGCAGTGATGCAGGGTTACCAAATTTAAGAATTGTAAATACGGGACACGTTTAAGCGCTGGGGAAAAAAAGATGAAACTTGAAAGTTGAAATTTCACAACCTGTAGTTTAATGCTGAGATTTCATCATAAATATTCGTGAAGAAAACGAAATTTACAATTAGCATATGAATAAAAATTACATATTTTGACCATTGCATTGCTATTTTTCTTCATGAATACTAGTAAGCAAAGATTTAACACTGAATATTGTGAAAATATGTATTTCCCTATTATTAACCTCTTTCTTGGCACGGAAGGTATAATAGGCGTTTCTACGGTGATGACTAATGTATAGAGGAACTTTAATACAGTCGACGCTCGTTATAGCGACCACACGTTATAAAGACCATCCTAATATAACGACCAGTGAGAAAACCCCCAACTGTATTCCAATATAATCTATGTTCTACCTCTTATAGCGACCACTCGTTATAAAGACAGTTTTCTGTAGGACGGAGACGGTCGTTATATCAAGCGTCGCCTGTACTACAGTCGACTACTGTACTACGTACTTAACAATTCTGCACGTATAAATGGGGAAATTTAAATGCGTTGAGTCCTTAGTAAAAATGTTGACTTTGCAATCAATCCAGCATGCAGAGAATTAAACCTCAATACTTGAACTAACTTTTAGAAGTGAAAAAAAAAAGCAAAAATTCAAAATCTTTAGGAATACAAACTGTACATTTTTGAAAAATATTGTACTGTAATTATTATTCAAATATATTGGGGACCAATCCTATTTTTTAACTAGATTTCACTGCTTTAAAAATTCTTTTCAAGTTTTGATGTGTCTCTAAGTTGTTATCAAGATCATTGCAAATTATATTCGTTGAATTAATTTTCACTATGATTTCTCTTCTCTGACTGAATATAATATTAACAACAGTACAGTTCAAAACAGAAAAACATTAAAGAGTCAAACAATTTTTACCATTACTGCCAAGTGACGTTCTTTATCCCTTTCCTTTTTTTTCTCTCTGAAAATACTGTCTCGTGTTATAAAGTGTTGCTCTTAACTAGAATACGGGACTTCAGTGATCCTCTAGCAAGGTTCCCCATTATGCGGGACAGTTTTCCAAAATGCTTAACGGTCCCTTAAAATCTAGGACGTTTTGGAACCCTGGTCATGTCCCCAAATTTGCCGAATTGACAAACGTGCCGAACAAGTAAATCTTTGGAAGGTCACGACAGGTGCACAGGACAATGCTGCCGTGCTAAACACAAAAGTCGTACCTGCACTTTTTAACAAAATTGAGTTATCGCCACCAGGTGGCTCTCTGTGACGTATTGTACCTAAATACAAAATTACTGTCTAAAATTATTTCGTGCGACCTCCGAGACATCTGCGCACGCGCCAAGTCTCTTCGGACTTTCTCGAAATAGGGGGAAAAGCAACGAGGAAGTAGTAAGCGAACAAAAGCTGAAGGCATCGGGTAGTGCGCATCCTAAGCCTATCTCCCCTTTTTCAGATAGAAGCGTCCGTGGCTCCCAGGCGCACAATACGCAAACAGACAGTATATGGTCATTTGAGAACGGGAAACATTTTTTAAAAATTCTGAAAAAGTTTCATCTGAATCAAATACATGGTGGCACAAAACTTTAAAGAGTAATATCTCAGTTTGAGCTTGACTGCAGATACCACTTTTGCGCTTAGCGCGGCAGAATGGTGAAAATAGTCGATGCCCATCTACTTACGAAGATCGCAGGACACACAGAGAGGGTCCTGCGATCGTGTTGTAATATTAAAATTCATTTTTCTGTCTGAAAAAAAATCCTTTAATTTTTTTTTTTTTTTTTCACCTCCTTCATTTTTCCAAAAAATTTTTCAGCTTTTAGAGTATTCCCCACGTAAATGCTTTAGCTTCTTTAAATTTTTTCATGCTTTTCTTGGGCGATTTTTTCATTCCTTTCACGAACAGGGACACGAATACAGTAACCCTACATCAAACACCATCTTCGTATCTGCAGCTGCTACATTTCAAAAACTATTCACAATAGAAACTGTTGCCCATGTTATTTATAGTGCTATCACATAAGATCTGGAGAGAGAGAGGGGATAAAAAATAAAAAATACAGTAAAAAATATGCAAAAACATTTTTCGCGGGTAAATATTTAATCACTGAAACTTCACGCAATATGTATACACAAACGCAATTTTTCTTCGAGGTAAAATTTTTCACAACAGAATGGAGAAAATCTTGAAGTCTGGAAAGGTGTAGAATATTGAAGGTGTTTATGTTTACACTTCGAGGCAATACCAACAGGGTGGAAAACTTTTTTTCTCCAGCTCTGAATTCAACAAGGAAGTAACTTTTTTCATGGGGTTTTTTCTGTAAATTTAATAAATATTTTGTCCCAATTATTTGTTTATTTTTCCGTTTTTTTTTTTTTTTAATATTCGCCCCCTCCCCCAAAAAGGGGAGGGGGACTACCTCACTGAAATCTCAAAGCTAAAAACCAACTAAAAATTACTTTGCGAACGAAAATTGACTTTTTATTTTTTCCTTAGCTAATATCTTGGTCAGATACATTCAAGGGTGCATAAAAATAATGAAAAAACTGATAACTTGTTTTTTTTTAAAATGGAATTGAGAGTATGTATTTAGGAATTATTCTAACATCAGCTCCGGAGAAAACACAATAATATGTTTGATTCACTTTCTGTACTGGGTTCATTTTTTGCTTATAAAAATAAGGGTACAATTGGTAACTTGGTATTAATTTTTTACTCAATTTTACAATAGGTATTTAGAAATTATTCTAACATCAGCTCCAGAGAAAACACTATAGTATTTTTAATTTACTTTCTGCATTGGTTTTATTTTTTCCTTAGCTAATATTTTGGCCAGATATACTCAAGGGTGCATAAAAATAGTGATGAAACTGATAACTTGGGATTTATTTTTTTTATCGAATTGAGAGTACGTATTTAGAGTCATTCCATCGTGACTAACGTAACATTCAGAGCTGATTTTATAACTCATTTTACCTGCAACTTAAAGGATAAAAAATAGTTTTTCGCTGTGTTGATGGATTTGCAATGTAGATGGTGTACATAAAGAATTTCTGCTAAGAATTTAAAATAAAATTACTGACAACAGATTTTTTTCAACCAAAATAGCAGTGTTACTAACGTAACATTTTTGCAACCTTGAAAAATAATGTTCATGTTATGAGGCAAAAATTTCTGAAAGTTAAGCAAGTGTTAAAAATTGGCTGATATATTTGAAAAATATGGAATGTTAGCTTTTAAAAATATATAACACATTTATTAAATTTTGAATTTTTTTAGTCTTAAGTGTCACTTTTGCTGAAAATGGAGTGTGACTAACGTAACGTGACTAACGTAACCATCGAATAACAAACAGTAGATAAATTAAATATAATTTGTTATGGCTAATATTATTGATAATTACATTACTTTTTCCTTTTTTTAAACTTATTATGTTGCATATTTTTATTTATTTATATATTTATTATTATTTTTTTAATTTTATGTATTTTTTTATTTATTTCTTCTGAGGTAAGAAATTGTAAATGGAAGGCTCCCTTTTAACTTAATTGAGTCTGTCAAAGAAAATTTAGCTTTTGCAAACTGAATAGTATCAGGTTTGGGCCATTCAAATCTTTGGCCTGTTTCTCTCATTTTTGATCTTTTGAGCCCAATGTTTGAACTTCCTGGAATTAACTCGCAATTTTTTTCAAAATCAGTTTTTTCATTCTTATTAATTTTTTTTATAAAGTTGATAGATTTCTTCAAAGTTCTTTACAGATTTAACATCTTTTTTGTGGGAAAAAAATCGCGAAATTATCACATTATTATAAAATTAGAGGA